>JALLOV010000232.1:58727-61227 GCA_036939655.1 Thalassiosira allenii | reverse complement strand
TAAAGGACACATCCACAAAGTACGCATATAGTAATACGCTAAATCTCTTAAATGCATATACCATAAATAACCCGCACCTAAACCAATACAAGTAATAAAAAATCCAGTTTTGATATTATATTTTTTAGAAAGAAAAATAAATCTTATAACTAAAATAAAAAGTGCAATATTTTCAATATCAACGAACCCTAACCCATGTTGATAATGTTCCCAAATAGATTGAATTATTAATTTAAAAGTCTCAAAAGAAACGGGTGTCGAAATTTGAGACGTCCCAAGTAAATATGAATAATCTTCAGTATTAAAAGGACCATCAATACCCAAAAAATCAAGGATTGTTTCTTGATCAATGTTAATTAATAAAGATAAAACACTGCTTAACCAAAATTGTAAATTGTTTATGAACATATTTTATCATTATAAAATAGTATATTAGTAAAATTAATATTAAAATATTAATTTTAAGTTTCTAATATTACATCATATGATGCAAAAGTAATTTTATAAAATCATTGATAAAGATGTCAAGACCTTTTTTAAAAGAATTTAAAATACAAAATATAAAAAAGAAATTGGTAGAAAAAAATTTCTACCAAAAAACTATAATATAAACAAATTTTTTACCAATAACCTAATGAAACAGCTTTATCAATAGGTAAACATGCTCCGATACCGAACCAAACAGCAAAAATAAATCCAACAATAAAAACTAAACTTGCAATTGGACGACGGAATGGGTTTTGGAATTTATTTACATTTTCAATAAATGGTACTGTAATTAACCCAGCAGGAACTGCAGCCATAGCTAAAACTCCTAATAATTTATTTGGTAATACACGTAATAAATTAAAAGTTGGGAAGAAATACCATTCAGGTAAAATTTCTAATGGAGTATTAAATGGATCAGCAGGTTCACCCATTTGCGTAGGAGCCATTACTGCTAACCCAATACAGCAAGCAAATGTTCCTAAAATACAAACTGGGAAAAGATATAATAAATCATTTGGCCAAGCTGGTTCACCATAATAATTATGACCCATACCTTTAGCAAGTTTTGCTCTTAATTTTGGATCTGTTAAATCTGGTTTCTTAATTATTGACATAATATTTCCTTCTCAAAAAGATTAAATTTAAATTATATAATTCAGATTAAAGAGGTCCTGAAATACCTTGTTTCCGAATCATTAAGAAATGTGTTAACATTAAAACTGCAGCAGCTAATGGTAAAACAAAAGTATGTGCACTATAGAATCGTGTAAGAGTACTTTGTCCAACACTTTCACCACCACGTAAAACTAAAACTAATGGAGGCCCAATAACTGGAACAGCAGCAGGAACCCCTGTTACAATTTTACATGCCCAGAATCCAACTTGATCCCAAGGTAAAGAGTAGCCTGTTACACCAAAAGAAACAGTAACAACAGCTAAAATTACTCCTGTTACCCATGTTAATTCTCGTGGTTTTTTAAACCCACCAGTTAAATATACACGGAATACGTGTAAAACTAACATCATAACCATCATACTTGCTGACCAACGATGAATTGAACGAATTAACCATCCAAAGTTTACACTTGTCATAATATACTCAACTGATGCANGCTGACCAACGATGAATTGAACGAATTAACCATCCAAAGTTTACACTTGTCATAATATACTCAACTGATGCAAATGCATCTACAACACTAGGTCTATAATAGAATGTCATAGCAAAGCCCGTAGCAACTTGAACTAAGAAACAAGTAAAAACAATCCCACCAAAACAATAGAAAATATTTACATGTGGTGGTACATATTTACTTGAAATATCATCAGCAATTGCTTGAACTTCTAATCGTTCTTCAAACCAATCATATACTTTACCCATAAAAAATAGTCATAAAAGATTTTGACACAGTTAAGCACATATAAAAACTATTAAGTTTTAATTTAATTATTTTTAATAATTATAATAAAGGCGAGAGTGGGATTCGAACCCACGGAATCCGCAAAGATTCATCTGATTTCAAATCAGACGCAATCGACCAACTCTGCCATCTCGCCAAAAGATTAGTATTAGAACTAATCTTAATATAAATTAACTTTCATACGTCGTAATTCCACTAAATTTAATTGAAGCAGGATTTGGATTTTTCCCAATAGAAAACCCTCGACTATTTACTGATGTTCGACCTGGATTCACTTTTTCAGGGAAAACACCATCTTTCGGATGTAAATATTGCACTTCACCACTTGGAAAGATTCTATAAATTTTATAATCATTTATTTTAAAAGTTCTAAGTTGTGTACTAAGCGCTAAACACTGCTCTTTACGAGCTAAATATAGTAAATTCTCACCATTACGCATTATTGCTGATCCACCTGTCGGCATCTCAAAGATTTGTTCTTTAGGGCTCGTCCAAGTAATAGCATATTTTTCTTCAACTTCAGCTGCACGTAACCAGCCACCAGTACTTCCACCAAAAGTAGGAAACGGTGTTTTTAAATTTAATGTCAT
>JALLOV010000232.1:51227-53727 GCA_036939655.1 Thalassiosira allenii | reverse complement strand
AATTGATATTCCCTCTCGTTCAACTGTATTCCAACCAGAAGCTGCTGAATCTAATAAAATATCGACTAAATGGTCATCTAATAAATTAACCTCATCAACATAAAGTAACCCTCGATTAGCTTTTGCTAATAACCCTGGTTCAAAAGCTTTTACACCTTCAGTTAATGCTTTTTCGATATCAATTGTTCCACAAACACGATCTTCTGTTGCTCCTAAAGGTAAATCTACCATTGGAATTTTAATAAATTCTGTTTCCAATGTTTCACCATTCTGAATCGCAGTTTTTACTTCATTCCCCATTAAATCTAAATCTGATTTATGTGAATTAAAAGGATCATCTTTTACTACTTCAATTTCGGGAAGTAAATCGGCAATGGCTCTAATTGTTGTTGATTTTCCTGTACCACGATCTCCCATAATCATAACCCCACCAATTTTTGGGTCGATTACATTCAATTGCAAAGCTAATTTCATTTCTTCTTGACCTACAATTGCAGTAAAAGGAAAAACAGGTGAAGAAAATTTTTTTAAATCTTGTGTTACCATAACTATCAATTAAATATATAAATTTTTGATCAAAGTTTAAATTATTGATAAAGTGTTGCACCTAAACGAATAGCTAAAACACTTGCTAATAAAGCAGACATTAATGCAATATAAACTTGAAAATCAGTAATCATAATATTATTTTTTATATAAATTTCTAATGTAAATTGATTCTAAAGAATTAAAGTAGTGTATTTTTAACACTACCCTAACAAATTATATTTAAATTATAGTTTAAATCTAGAATTTAAATATAATTTGTTAATTTTTCTAGTCTACCAACTTGATTTAGTAACACCTGGTAACAAACATTGATGCGCCATTTCACGTAAAACATGACGTGATACGCCAAAATCTCTATAAAAACCACGAGGACGACCTGTTTTCCAACAACGGTTTCGAATACGAATTTTAGAACTATTCCTTGGTAAACGCTGAATTTTCGAGTGAATTTCTAATTTTAAATTAAAATCACTAGTACTATTATATTCTTCTAGCAATGCTTGACGTTTGGATTCATATTTTTTATTTAATTTAATCCGTTTTTTCTCTCTTTCAATCATGCTTTTTTTTGCCATAAATTTACCTAAATTTTCAAATGTATTTTAAATTGAAATAAATAACAAAGTTAAGAATAAAATTTGATTTCTCAACTTTCTATATTTTAGACTAATTGTATATTTATACCATTTATATAGCAATATTTAAAATCTATAATCAAATAATCCATAGTAATTTTATTAAGCTAATTTTGAAATATAAGCTGAATTTTTATCTGGTAAAATTGTATAAGTACTTAATAACTCACGGAATTCATCGCCTTCCATTGTTTCTACGTCTAATAATCGTTCAACAATTAAATCAATAATTACACGATTATCTAAAATTATTTGAAGAGCTTTCTCCTCACAATAATTGATAATTTTACATACTTCATCATCAATTCTATCGGCAATACTTTCAGGATATTCTGAATCTTGATTCATTGTTCCACCTAAAAATACTTGACCATTAGATTCGTCTTCTAAGGCAATTGGGCCAATATTAGACATACCAAAACGAGTCACCATTTGACGTGCTAAGTTTGTAACTTGCTGTAAATCACTACTTGCACCAGTTGTAACCTCTGGATCACCAAAAATAACTTGCTCAGCAGCACGACCACCTAATGTTCCGATAATTCGTGCTAACAAGGCTGAACGAGAAATTAAACTTTGATCTTCTTCTGGTGTAAACCATGTTAAACCTTTTGCTGTTCCACGTGGAGTAATCGTAATTTTTTCTACTTCATCATGTGATTGTAAAACTGTCCCAGTAATAGCATGACCAACTTCATGATAAGCAATTAATTTTTTATTTTTACTATCTTCCATTGGTGTACCTGCGATACCGCCAATAACTCGATCAATAGCTTGGTTAACTTCGTTTTTTGAAATTGTTGCTTTCTTATATCTTGTCGCCAAGATTGCAGCTTCATTTAATAAATTTGCTAAATCTGCACCTGAAAATCCTGGAGTACGATTTGCTAATTGAACTAATGAAACATCTTCGCCTAAAGGCTTATTTTTTGCATGAACTTTTAAAATACTTATACGCCCCAAACGGTCTGGTAAATTAACTGTAACTTGTCTATCAAAACGTCCTGGACGTAATAAAGCCGCATCTAAAATATCTACACGATTTGTAGCACCAACAACGATTACACCTTTATTTTCTTTAAAACCATCCATTTCAGTTAATAGCTGGTTTAATGTTTGTTCACGTTCATCGTTTCCGCCACCAACACCAGCTCCTCTTTCTCGACCTACAGCATCAATTTCATCAATAAAAACAATACAAGGTGCATTTTCAGAAGCTTTTTGGAATAGATCTCTCACTCTTGCAGCCCCAATACCAATAAACATTTCAACGAATTCTGAACCCGCTACACTAAAAAATGGAACATCTGCTTCAT
>JALLOV010000232.1:45000-47500 GCA_036939655.1 Thalassiosira allenii | reverse complement strand
AAACTAAAAATTTAAAAAGTTATCCTTTTGGATTAGTACTATATATTAACTGTTAGAAATTAAGTTCAGCAGCTTGAACTTTTTCATATTGTTTCTTCTTAAGAATTAAAAGAACTTGAGTTAATAATAAACAGAAGCAGAAAGCTAAATACCCTAAAATTCGTGATGAGCTTTGTAATACAATTTCTGATTCTTCTTGACCAAAACCACCAACATTTGGATCAATATTTAATGGTTGTTCTTCTTTTACTATATCACCTTGTTTTACAAGTAATTGTAAACCAGTTGAAAGAGTTTGAGAAGTCGTTACTCCATCAGAGTTAACAATTGTAATTTTAGACTCACCTTTTTCAGTAGTAGTAATTTCAGTAATTTGACCAGCTTGAGTTGCACCAAAAGTATTTATATTACTTTTTTCACCTGTTGGGTAAACTTGACCACGACCACGGTTACCACCTGCATAGAATGGATATGTTAAATATTTAACATCTGCATCTTTATCTGGATCAGGTGCAACAACAGGGAATATAAGTTCTTGATGTGTTTTACCAGCAATTGGCCCTACGATTAAAATGTTATCGAACTCTGTACTATATGGTGAAATAAATACACCTTTATTTTTTGCTTTAACCTCTGGAGAAATTTGCTTTTTAGAAGCTAATTTAAATCCGTTAGGTAAAATAAGGATTCCACCAACATTTAAATCTGCTGGTTTACCATCAGCACTAAGTTGTTGACGATTTACATCGTATGGTACTTTTATTTCAACTTCAAATACAGAATTAGGAAGTACACCTTGTGGTGCTTCAATTTCAATAGCTTTTTGGTTTAAATGACAATTAGCACATGCTAATTTACCATTTGCTGCACGTGGATTTGAATATCCTTGTTGAGCAAATACAGGATATGCAAATGAATTTTCTACAGAAAAACCAAATAAACTTATAGCAATCGTGAAAGTAAATAAAAGACTTTTAAAAAACTTGTTAGTTGCCATGAATTAAATACTTTTTAAGTATATATGTAAATTAATTTTTTATTAAAAACAGGATACCTACGCCTGAAAAATAAAGTAATAATATTGCGAAAGAAAGCAATAATTGCGTAAGAGGATCAGTAGAAGGCGTTAAAACTGCTCCAATAATTGTTGAAATAAGAATTACATATCGCCATGCACCCAACATTTGTTGAGCTGAGACAAAATTTAGTAATCCTAATAAGATTTGTATGATGGGAATTTGAAAAGCTAAACCTGTACTATAAAAAAGAACAAGTATAAACTCAAAATATTGATCGAATGACCAAAGAGGTTCAATAACTTCGTCACTATAATTTAAAAAAAAGTTTAAAGCTGCCGGAATTAAAGCATAGTAAGAGAAAAGTAAACCTAACCCAAATAAACATACGGAACTCAACAATAAAGGCAAAATAACTTTTGTTTCCTTTTTAGTTAAACCCGGCAATAAAAATAATATAATTTGTCCAATTGCAAACGGACTTCCAAAAAGTAAACCTGTATAAAAAGAAATTTTTACAGTTGAAACAAAATATTCACCTGGTGATAATTGAAAGAACTTGACATTGTCAACAGGGAGTTCTAATACTTTAACTAAAAGTTTAACTTCAATGAAAGCTATACAAGTTAAAAATAAAATTATCCAAAATATATGAAATAGTCTCTGTCTAAGTTCTTCAATATGTTCTGAAAACGGTAATTCTAAAATTACTGTTTCATTATTTGTAAAGTTAAAATCAGAGTTTGTTACCATAAACTTATTTTATAGATCTTTTGTTTTATATCGTATCTGTTAAGTAAAAATATGGTGTCTTATTTTTAACTCAAAATATCTATATAAAATATAATATTGGTAAAAAAATCCTAAGGATTTTTTCACCAATATTATATTTATGATAAATAATTTATACCTTCAAGACGTGCTGTAGCTTTTTTTAATTCAACTGAAGCATCAAGTCTTGCTTTACTTGTTTCAGCCTTTTCAATTGCTGATGTAGCTTTTTCTAACTCTTTAGTAGCTTCATTTAGTTCTACAGAAACAAGTTCTTCCACGTCATTTACAAGAACTGTAACACGATTACGATCAATTTCTGCTAGACCACCACATAAAATAATGGGTGTCCATTTATCAGCTAATTTAATTCTAAGTAACCCTGTATCTAGAGCGGTGATTAAAGTTGCATGTCCATCTAATACACCAACTTGACCAGTCAAGCCAGGCAAAATAACTTCATCTGCTGTTGTAGAACAAATAACTCTATCTGGAGTTAGAACGCGAATGTTCATAACCATATATTAATTACTCCCTATTTTAGAGTTTCTGCTTTTGCAATTGCTTCGTCAATATTTCCTACAAGGTAGAATGACTGTTCTGGTAAATCATCTAATTCACCATTTAAAATCATCGTAAACCCTTTAATTGTATCTTCTAAGCTTACATATTTACCTGGAGAACCTGTAAAGATTTCAGCCACAAAGAAAGGT
>JALLOV010000232.1:27500-40000 GCA_036939655.1 Thalassiosira allenii | reverse complement strand
TATTATCAGACAATAAACATAGAATTTTATTGATAGTTAATTGTTTCAATTTGTTAATGAAAACAATTATAAAATATAAAATTTTGAAAAAAGAGAATGATAATACGATAAATAAGTTAAACGAAATTAAACAAATTAAAAAAGTATATAATAAAATATTTCAAAAATCAGAAAGACTATTAAATTTAAATCTTAATTTAGAACTACTTGTTTTTTTACTTCGCGATTTAGATAATTTTACTCAGATTAATAACTTTAATTTTTTAAAATTAAATATCACACCAAAGATTAACGTAATTATTAACAGTAATAAAATACAATCTAATCTTTATTTTACTAATAGTTTCAAAGAACTTATTAAATTTAAATATAACTTTACTAAAAAAGAGAAAGATAAAAGAAGAAGTCAATCACAAACAAAAATCTTCAAAAATAAAACAAAATATTTAAAGACAAAATCTAAAATTATTCAATATAAAGATGATCATTTAATAAAAGATATTTATAAAGAAAAATATGAAGAAAAAGAATTATATACTGCAACATTAATTCCGGAATATGGGTCATGGATTAGATTTGGCTTTCAAAAAAATACAAAAATTAATATTTCAAAATATCCGATAAAAAATCAAGAAGATGAAATTATTATTCAACTTGATAAAGTAACACAAAAGCCAATCATTCATTTATTAAAAGAAATGGGTGTTTCTGACTTAGAAATTTGTCAGAATTTACAAAATTCTGAATTTTTCTATTTTAACAAACCAGTATTAACTCATTCAATTTATCACCCAAACAACCTATTACGTTTTACTTTAAATAAAAATTCCTATAAAAATATTTCAGAATTTTCTAGAATTTTTGACCCGTCATATTATCGTTTAGGAAAAATTGGTCGTTCTAAATTAAATAATAGATTAAATATAAAACTATCAAAACGAATTATTACAATTACATATGAAGATATTTTTGCAATAATTGATAAATTAATAACACTATCTACCTCTAAACAAATTAGTGATGATATTGATCACTTAAAGAATCGACGGGTGCGTTCAGTAGGAGAATTATTACAAAACTTATTCCGTATTGGATTCCAAAGATTATTAAGAAAATTACGAAGTCAAACAAATAAAACTTATTCAAGTCAATTATCTAGTTTTAATATAGTTGGGGCAACTATTCGAGAGTTTTTTGGAGCAAGTCAATTATCTCAATATATGGATCAAACAAATCCATTATCGTCATTAACACATAGACGACGGATTAGTGGGTTAGGACCAGGAGGATTTGATAGAGATCGTATTAGTTTTGCTGTACGAGATATTCATCCAAGTCATTACGGACGAATTTGTCCAATCGAGACACCTGAAGGACAAAATGTAGGTTTAATTGCATCACTAACAACATGTGCAAGAGTTAATAAATCTGGTTTCTTAGAAACACCTTTTTGGAGAGTTATTAATGGAAAAGTTATTAAGACAGGAAATCCTATTTATTTAACAGCTGATATTGAAGATTTTTATAAAATTGCTCCTGCTGATGTATCAACAAATGAAAATAATTATTTAACGAAAAATTTAATTCCAATACGGTACAAACAAGATTTTTTAACCGTTACTCCTTCTGAAGTTGATTTTATTGCTATTTCTCCAATTCAAGTTGTTTCTGTTGCTGCATCTTTGATTCCATTTTTTGAACATGACGATGCCAATCGAGCACTAATGGGTTCAAATATGCAACGACAATCAGTTCCTTTATTATTACCTCAAAAACCTATTGTTGGAACAGGTCTAGAAAATCAAATTGCATTAGATTCCGGAATGGTAATAAATGCTCAACGAGAGGGAATTGTCGAATCAGTAACAGCAAATAAAATTATTATTCGTGAAAACTCTGGACGACACTATAAATATGATTTACAAAAATATCAACGCTCAAACCAAGAAACTTGTATTAATCATAGACCAATAGTCTGGGAAGGTGAGAGAATTAAATCTGGTCAAATGTTAACAGATGGCCCTGGCATAATAAGTAGTGAACTTTCTTTAGGACAAAATGTTTTAGTAGCTTATATGCCATGGCAAGGCTATAATTTTGAAGATGCAATTTTGATTAATGAACGATTAGTCTACGAAGATATTTTTACATCAATTCATATTGAGAGATATGAAATTGAAATTGATCGGACGGCAGAAATGTCTGAACAAACAACAAATAATATTCCAAATTTAAGTATTTCTGATGTCCAAAATTTAAATGAAGATGGAATAGTTACGATTGGAACATTTGTGAAACCTGGAGATATTTTAGTAGGAAAAATTATTCCTAAAGATGATTCTGAACAATTACCCGAATCGAAATTACTTAGAGCAATTTTTGGAGCAAAAGCAAAAGGAGTTCGGGATACTTCATTTAGAATGCCTGAAGGAGAATATGGAAGAGTTATTGAAACGTTAACTTTTAATAGACGAACAAAACTGGCATATAAATTTGAAAAAATTCAAATTTTTATTGCACAAATAAGAAAAATTCAAGTAGGAGATAAAATTGCTGGCCGTCATGGAAATAAAGGAATAATTTCTCGTATTTTACCTCGTCAAGATATGCCTTTCCTTCCAGATGGAACACCAATTGATATTATTTTAAATCCTTTAGGAGTTCCTTCTCGAATGAATGTCGGTCAATTATATGAATGTTTATTAGGGTTAGCCGGTCATAAATTAAATCGGCGTTTTAAAATTTTACCGTTTGATGAAATGTATGGGTCAGAAGTTTCACGAATTTTAATTAATAAAAAATTACGACAAGCTTCAATTGAAAATGATGAAGCATGGCTTTTTAACCCTTATTCCCCAGGAAAAATGGTTCTTCTTGATGGAAGAACAGGTAAAGAATTTGATAATCCAATCACTGTTGGTAATGCTTATATGTTAAAATTAATTCATTTGGTTGATGATAAAATGCATTCAAGAGCTACCGGTCCTTATTCTTTAGTAACTCAACAACCATTAGGGGGGAAAGCTCAGCATGGTGGTCAAAGATTCGGTGAAATGGAAGTCTGGGCACTTGAAGGATTTGGTGCATCATTTACGTTAAAAGAACTCTTAACAATTAAATCTGATGATATGCAAGGAAGAAATGAAACTTTAAATTCTATAATTAAAGGCCAACCAATACCAACTTCTGGTGTGCCAGAATCATTTAAAGTTTTGGTTCAAGAATTACGTTCAATTGGCTTAGATTTAAGTACTTATCGAATTGATGAATTTAGTTCAGATGAATCTTATGAAATTGAATTGAATTTAATTGAAAAATATAACCCACTATTAAAAACATTTTCTCATACATCAAATATAAATAATATTTCATTTTAAAAATTTAATATGATACGCTCTGAAAAAGAATTTGATTATATAAAAATAAAATTAGCTTCCCCTATGCGGATATTACAATGGTCCCATAGAAAGTTACCTAATGGACAATTTGTCGGAGAAGTTCAAAAATCTGAAACTATTAATTATCGAACATTTAAACCTGAAATGGATGGTTTATTTTGTGAAAGAATTTTTGGCCCAAGTAAAAGTTTAGAATGTGCCTGTGGAAAATATAAACGAGTTCGATATAAAGGTTTAATTTGTGAACGTTGTGGAGTTGAATTAACTGAATCAAGAGTTCGGCGACACAGAATGGGTCATATTAATTTAATCTATCCAGTTACACATGTTTGGTATACGAATAGTCGTCCAAATTACATAGCTTTACTACTTGAAGTTGAACAGTGTGAAAAAAGATTAGATACTGGGTGGACAGAATTTGCTGATCCACGAGATAATAAAGAAAAGGATAATAAAGACATATTGGAATATCCTTCTTCAGGTATTGAATGTCGTAATTATCTTACAGGTTCAAAAGCATTATTAAACTGCAAAGAATTTCTCAAAAAAAAATCGAAAGCAAAAAAATCTAATATTGTAAATTTTTATGATGAACGGATAAAACGAATAAAATTAGCTTCGCTCGCTTATTTTATTGCTGAAGATGAAATCGCTTTTTATGGACTTCATTGGGATTTACAGCAATATCGCCGTTGTCGTGAATTAGGATTTACAGGTTACCCTCTAAAACCGTATTCAAAATCCCATAATAGACGTAGAAATACGCCAAAATATTTATTAAGATCAACACCAAATTATTTAATTGGTGCTGTTCTAATTAAACGTGAATTAGAAAAATTAAATCTCGATCAAGAAATAATTAAAACACGTAGTTTTATAACACTATGTAGTAAAGTACTACATAAAGAACAACCATTTTATAATTTTTCACATTGGGCTAAAAAATGGGAATATCAACGCATCTATAAATTGCGAGATCAATCAATTAAACGAATCCGTATTTTAGAGAATTTATTAACTACGGGGGCAAATCCAGCATGGATGATTATAACAATACTACCTGTTATTCCACCGGCATTACGGCCAATGATTCAACTAGAAGGAGGACGTTTTGCAACTTCTGATTTAAATGAATTATATAGAAGAATAATTACACGCAACAACCGTCTTCTTAGATTATTAGAAATTGATGCTCCTCAATTAATTATTCGAAATGAAAAACGAATGTTACAAGAGGCTGTAGATACATTAATTGATAATGGGAAACGAGGTAAGATTGCTTTAAGCGCAAGTAATCGACCATTAAAATCCTTGTCTGATATTATAAAAGGGAAACATGGACGTTTTCGTCAAAATCTACTTGGAAAACGAGTAGATTATTCTGGACGATCAGTTATTGTTGTAGGGCCAAGTTTAAAATTAAACCAATGTGGTTTACCTTACGAAATGGCAATTGAATTATTTCAACCATTTATAATTCGTGAACTCATTAATCAGGGATTAGCAAGCAATATGAAAGTTGCAAAAAATCTACTTCAACAAAATGAGCCAATTATAGATCCTGTACTTGAAAAAGTATTATCAAACCACCCTATTTTTTTAAACCGAGCACCTACATTACATCGATTAGGAATACAAGCTTTTGAACCTATTATTGTTCAAGGTCGTGCTATTAAACTTCACCCTTTAGTTTGTTCAGCATTTAATGCAGATTTCGATGGAGATCAAATGGCTGTTCATGTCCCCCTTTCATTAGAAGCTCAAGCAGAATGTTATATGTTAATGTTAGCACCTTACAATTTTTTATCCCCTGCAAATGGGGATCCAATTATTATGCCAAGCCAAGATATGGTATTAGGTTGTTATTATTTAACCGTAAATAACATTAGCGGATTATTAGGTTCAAATCATTATTTTGCTGATTTAAATGATGTTATATTAGCATATAATCAAGATCAGATTGAAATTCACACCTCAATCTGGGTTCGATATAAACATAAAATTTCTAAACCTTCAAATTTTATAAAAAAAATTAAATTAAAAGATGGAAGTTATATTGAATATTATGAAAATATTCAAATTCGTAAAGATAAAAATAATAAAACTATTGTTCAATATTTACAGACGACAACTGGGCGTGTTCTTTTAAATTATACAATTCAAACAACGTTAAATCTTAAGTTTTAAGATTTAAAAATGTTTGGATTTTTAAGAAAAAAATTAAGTAAAAGAATTATGAAAGATTATATTTATCAAAATACACTTATTAATAAAAAACAATTAAAAGAAGTATTAGCATGGAGTTTTTCAAAATATGATTCTATGCAAGCTTCTTTATTAGCAGATGAATTAAAATATCTTGGTTTTAAATATGCAACACAAGCCGGTATTTCGATTAGTATTGAAGATTTAAAGGTTCCAGCAACAAAAAATGAAATGTTGGAAAAAGCAAATCAGGATATTTTAAATGCGGAAAAAATTTGTTTAAAGGGGAAGATCACGGATGTTGAACGTTTTCAAAAAATTATTGATACTTGGAGTATAGCTAGTGAATCATTAAAGGATAATGTTGTAGCATATTTTAAAACGTATGATCCTTTAAATTCAGTTTATATAATGGCATTTTCAGGAGCTAGGGGAAATTTGTCACAAGTTCGTCAACTTGTAGGTATGAGGGGACTTATGGCTGATCCTAGTGGTGAGATTATGCGTGTACCTATTAAAAAGAATTTTCGTGAGGGATTAACAATTACAGATTATTTAATGTCTGGTTATGGAGCCCGTAAAGGTATTGTTGATACAGCATTAAAAACCGCAAATTCAGGTTATTTAACCCGTCGTTTAATTGATATTGCACAAGATATTATTATTCGAGAAAAAGATTGTTTAACATCTGCTTCATTTATAATTACTAATACAAATAAATTAGATAATGAACAAATTATTGGTAGAGTTTTAGCAAAACCGGTTTACGATCCAAAAACTCAAAAATTAATCGCTCCAATTAATGCACATATAACATTAAAATTATTAACTTTATTTGAACAAAAACAGATTTTAAAATTCCATATTCGTTCACCATTAACATGTAGTTTATACCATTCTATTTGCCAAATGTGTTATGGGTGGGATTTATCAAATCAAAATTTAGTTGATTTGGGAGAAGCTGTTGGTATTCTTGCTGGACAATCAATTGGTGAACCTGGAACACAATTGACAATGCGAACTTTTCATACAGGAGGAATTTTTACTTCAGAAGCTCGACAACAAATTATCAGTCCAACAGATGGAATTATTAAATTTTCTAAAATTTTAAAAACCATTATCTTACGTACAAACCGAGGAGATGATGTTTTGGTTACTAAAAATTCAGGGTCATTAATATTAATTCCTGAACAAAAAAAAGAAAAAGTAATTCAAATAGAATTATTACGAAACACGATGTTATTCGTAAAAAGTAATCAATATGTTAAAAGATCATCAATAATTGGAGAACTAATAAGTACAGAAAAACAAACTCTAACAGAAAGAAAACCAATATTAAGCAATACAGCCGGTGAAATTTTTATTCCTAGATTAAAAACTAGAACAAACTTAATTACACAAAACCGTTTATTGTGGATTTTATCTGGACAAGTTTACCAAGCTCCAAGTAATTCTTTTTTAAATTTTTATACAGACCATAAAATTAATAAAAATAGTTATGTTTTTAGAACAAAATTAATACATCAATCTTCTGGATATATTAAAGTTTTTGATAATGAAAAGAACGTATTAGAGCAAAAAATTGAAATTACAAATAATACCTATTTTTTAAATAATAGTTATGCGCAAAAAATTCTTAAGCCGAGAAATAATAAAAATTATTTAATTAATTCTGATAATTCAAAATATTTAATTAAATTAAAAGATTCAAATTCTAAAAATTGGAAACGGTGTACTAACTACAAACCTTTTGCCACCTCATTTAATAATAATTTCAAAACTTTAACAGGTGGAATAATGTACTATGATCAACGAATCAAACAAAAACAACATACAATAGATAAACTGATTTCATATAATATACCATATGAGATAAGTAAAGAAGATTATGAAAAAATAAGTAAAAATCATTATGAAACTTATTTAAAAAGTTTAGAAACTAAAATTGATAAAAATGGATTTATTTTTTATCAAAATTTTTTAAACTATGAAGAAATGGAAAATGTTTTTCTAAAGTTAAAATTCAAAAAAAAGATTGTTCATAATTCTTTAATTTGGCTCTCTGAAGAAACTTATAAATTAAACTGTGATAAAAATATTTTATTAGTTGAACATGGTAACTTTATATCCAAAAATTTTGAAATTATTCCAAATATTATTTCAAAAACTGCAGGAATTATAAATGTTTCTCAAAAAAATAATATTATTGAAGAAATTGCAATTAAAGCAGGGTTTGTTTATCAAGGGAAACAGTTTGAGCAACTAAATAAAAATGTATATTATCCCGGTGAAGTTATTTTTGAAAATATTGAAATAACGCAACCTTCATTATGTGAACATATTACAACAAAGTCTAGTAATCAATTATTAATCCGACCTTTTACACTATATGAAATTCCTAAAGAAAAAAATTTAAAAAAGGCTTTTATTAATCAGAGTAATTCAGAGCTAATTTTTAGGATAATTAATAAAACTAATTATTTATACAAAACAAATCAAAAAATTAAAACATCTAATAGTATAAATTTAATTTCTCAAAGTATAAATTTAAATCCAAAAAATTCATTACAAAATAAGATTACAATTGATTTAGGTAATTCGTTTAAACTCAAACGTTTAAACTTAAAAATTTTAGAAAAATTTATAGTAAATCAGTATATTCCAGCGCATTTAAAATATACAAATTTACAGTCTTGCTTACTTATCGAACAAAATCAGTTTATAGATGCTTATACAACTCTAGGATATCTTGAATCATTAACAATGAATTCTCTAGAAATAGTAAAATTTAAATCGAAACGTTCAAATAAGAAACAAGTTTTTTTAATATCAAATGATGATTGTATAACAGTTAAAAAAGAGCAAGGAAAAAATAAAACAGTCAATGAGTTAATAATTGATAATATTAAAGTAAATCAAACAGGAAAAGTTTTAATTGATAATGGCAAAGTATTAACAATACAAAAAGGACGTCCTTATTTTTTCCCAAATTGTAAAACCGATGACTCGAAAGAAAAAGTCGATTTACAATATAAATTAATAACCTTAAATAAGAATAGTTTTAATTATAAAACTAACACTTTTCTAAATTATTATGATATTACCAAACGATCGATAGTAGAAAAATTAGATCCAAATAAAAAATCGTATGGATTTAAAATTAAATTTTCAAAAATGTTTATAAAGAAAAATGGAAAATTTTATAGTTCGCCCATTCCATTATTTTTAAATAATTTCTCATTAACAAAAGAAAAACAAAAAATAAATCCGATAACTACTCTTAAGATTAAAAATACACAATTAAAAATTAAACAATGTTTACCCTTGTTGTTAAAAAGTTCGGAGCTAATTTCCAATAAAATTAAAGAAAATGTTACTTTTAATACTAATTTAACAGGTTTAAAATTTTTAAAATATCCATTTAATAAATCAATTGGAATTCATTCAATAACGGAAGATTATTTTGAACAAGAAGTAAATAGTGTTTATTGCAAAAATGGCGAATTCATTGAAAAAGGTGAAGTAATTGGTTTATTAAATTTCGAAAAGGAAATTACTGGAGATATTGTTCAAGGTTTACCAAGAATCGAAGAGTTATTAGAAGCACGAAAAAAGAAACCAACAAATAAACATTTAGCAACAAATCAAAAGAAAAGTTTATTAATTCAAAGAACTAGTATTGACTCTAGTTTTGAATTTCAAAAGCTAGGGACAACAATAAAAGAAAATGATAAAATTAATCCCCATAATTTATTGAAAATTTATTTCAATTATTATGGAATAAAAAAACAATTTTTTTCAAGTAAAGAAAAATTTACTACTTCATACCGTTTAGTAAATAATTATGAAGCAAGTTACAGAACGTTTAAAAAAATTCAATTGTTAATATTAAATGCGGTTCAATCAGTTTATGAATCACAAGGTGTTTCAATTGCAAACAAACATTTAGAAGTGATTATTAAACAAATGACTACAAAAGTTTTAATTACTCATGAAGGTCATACACCACTATTACCTCGTGAAGTAGTTGATTTATACCATATTAAATATATTAATGAAATTATTGAAGCACACAATAAACGTCCCGCGTATTATGTACCATTATTATTAGGAATTACAAAAGCAGCATTGAATAATCCAAGTTTTATTTCAGCTGCAAGTTTCCAAGAAACTACACGTGTTTTAACAAAAGCTGCTATTGAAGGTAGAGTAGACTGGTTACGTGGTTTAAAAGAAAATATAATTATTGGACATTTAATTCCATCTGGAACTGGATATCAAAGTTATACAAATTGCTTTAATCTAACTTCACAAAGTAAAAATAAAATTAATCTAGAAAAAATTAAAATAAAAATCTAGACTTATTTCTTTTCAATTTGTTAATGTTATTCTATACTGAAATAAACTACAGTTATTTAATTAAGGAGTTATAAAATTTTATGGCTGAAATTAACTTAGCCCAATTATTAGAAGCTGGTGTTCATTTTGGACACAAAGCTTATAGATGGAATCCGAAAATGTTTCCGTATATCTATACAGAACGAAATAATATTCATATTTTAGATTTAGTTCAAACTGCCCAATTATTAAAGCGAGCAAATTCTTATGTCGCTAAAGCTGCATCAGAAGGTAAAACATTTTTATTTATTGGAACAAAACGACAAGCAAGTGCAGTAATTGCTCAACAAGCAAACAGTTGTAATCAATATTATGTAAACCATCGATGGTTAGGTGGAATGTTAACAAATTGGATAACATTAAAAAGTCGAATTGAACGATTAAAAGCCTTGGAACAACAAGAAGTAGAAGGAATTTTTAATTTATTACCAAAAAAAGAAGCATCATTACGTTTAAAAGAATTAGAAAAATTACGAAAACACTTAAATGGTGTTAAAAATATGGCTAAATTACCAGATGTAGCAATCATTATTGATCAAAAACGTGAAATGACTGCTATTCAAGAATGTCGTAAACTAGGCATTCCTATTATTTCGATTTTAGACACTAATTGTGATCCTAATTTAGTCGATATTCCAATTCCCGGAAATGACGATGCTGTACGTTCAATTAAATTAATTTTAAGTTCATTAACCGATACAATTAACCAAAATAAATCTATTTAAGTATAAAATTTTGAAAAATTTATTAAGTTTTAATTTACTAATTTGGATATAAGAGACTTATATCATAAAGACTTTTTATTTAAAAAAATAAGAGATAAAATAATTTTTATACAATAATTTAATTGTTAAGAAAGTAGGTTCAAAGTTGTCTGAACTTACTTTCTTAACAATTAAATTACTATTTACTATGTTAATGAAACTTTTCCACCTGCGTCTTCAATTTGTTTTTTTGCATCTTCTGCTGCATCTTTACTTAATGCTTCTTGAACCATCTTAGGTGCTGATTCTACAAGCTCTTTTGCTTCTTTTAAGCCTAATCCTGTTAGAGTTCTAACAACCTTTAATACAGCTATTTTTTTATCAGCTGGAACTTCATCTAACATTACATTAAATTCTGTTTTTTCTTCTACTTCTTCAGCAGCAGCTGGCGCCGCAGCCATCATAACACCACCACCAACACTTGCTGATGCATCTACACCAAAAGTTTCTTCGATTGCAGTTACTAATTCCGATGCTTCTAATAATGTTAATGTTTTTAATTCTTCAACGATTTGGTTAATTTTGTCTGACATAAAAATTTTTATTTAAAATATATATATATTATTTAATTATTAAATTAACATTTGAAAGATTAATCAAATGCATTTAAATCTAATTGAATAGATGGTCCCATACTAGTACAAATGAACAAACTTTTAAAGTATTTTCCTTTTACACCAGAGGGGCGATTTTGTTCAATTGATTGGTATAACGATGTTAAATTTTCAATTAGTTGATTTTTTGAAAAATCGGCTTTTCCAAAACTTACATGAACCACACCTGTCTTATCTGCTTTATATTCAAATTTTCCTTTTTTGAATTCAGATAATGTTTCTGTTAAATTTGTACTAACAGTCCCTGCCTTTGGTGACGGCATTAATCCTTTTGGCCCTAGAACTCGACCAAGTTTTGCTAATTTTGGCATCATATCTGGTGTTGCAACTAATAAGTCAAAATTAATATTACCTTGACTAATATCGTCAATTAATTCTTGACTACCAACAATATCTGCTCCACCTTCTTTTGCTTCATTAAAATTTGCTTCATTCGTTAAAACAGCAATGCGCGTTAACTTTCCTACCCCATGAGGTAATGTTACAGTTGTACGCAATTGTTGGTCTGCATATTTTGGATCAATATTCAGATTAGCATGTAACTCAACAGATTCTATAAATTTGGCTGTAGCAGTTTCTTGAAGCAAATTAATTGCTTCTTCTAAACTTGAATGAACAAGATTAGAACCTCCACTATTTACTTTTTTAAGGTTTTCGTTTTGACGTCTGGATAATTTTCGCATATAATTTCTTTCTTAAAAACTTATAAACTTAAATATTAATCTATAACTGTGATGCCCATATTTCGGGCAGTTCCTTCAACAATTCTTATTGCACTACTTATTTTAGTAGTATTCAAATCTGGTAATTTAATATTAGCGATCTCTTCTAATTGTGCTTTTGTTACTGATCCAACATTTACTCGATTCGGAGTTGATGACCCTTTTTTAACTTTTGCAGCATTAGCCAGTAAAACAGAGGCAGGTGGTGTTTTAAGAAGAAAAGTATAACTTCGGTCTTCATAAACCGAAATTTCTACTGGAATAATAAGCCCCGCTTTTTCAGTTGTTCGAGCATTATATTCTTTACAAAACGCTGCAATGTTTACACCATGTTGACCTAAAGCTGGGCCTACAGGCGGAGCAGGTGTAGCTTTTCCAGCAGGTAATGCTAACTTAATC
>JALLOV010000232.1:0-2500 GCA_036939655.1 Thalassiosira allenii | reverse complement strand
ACGAAGTTCTATAAAAAAACTTACGTAATTTTATGTTTATAATTTTAAAAAATTATTAAGTAATTGAAATAGAACGAGCTAAGAAGAATGCCCATGTTGTTCCAATTCCACCTAATAAGTAATGTGCTAATCCAACAGCTCGACCTTGAGTAATACTTAATGCTCTCGGTTGAATTGTAGGAGCAAAGTTTAATTTATTATGTGCCCAAACAATTGATTCAATTAATTCTTGCCAGTAACCACGACCACTAAATAAGAACATTAAACTAAATGCCCAAATGAAATGTGCCCCTAAGAAAATTAAACCATATGCTGAAGATGCTGAACCATATGATTGAATTACTTGAGAAGCTTGTGACCATAA
Source organism: Thalassiosira allenii (assembly GCA_036939655.1). NCBI lineage: Eukaryota > Bacillariophyta > Thalassiosirophyceae > Thalassiosirales > Thalassiosiraceae > Thalassiosira > Thalassiosira allenii. The sequence goes on along the minus strand of JALLOV010000232.1, from coordinate 2,136 downwards.
GAAATCACGCAACCAACCATTAATTGTAATTGAACTTTGTGCAAAGTTTCCACCTGTAATGTGTGAAATAGCACCATCTGGTGTAATTGTTCCCCAAACATCAGATTGCATTTTCCAACTGAAGTGGAAGATTACAACCGAAATTGAATTATACATCCAGAATAAACCTAAGAACACATGATCCCAACTTGAACTTTGACATGTACCACCACGACCTGGTCCATCACAAGGGAAGCGGAAACCTAAATTTGCCTTGTCTGGAATTAATTTTGAACTACGAGCATATAATACACCTTTTAGTAAAATTAATACTGTTACATGAATTGTAAATGCATGAATATGGTGTACCATAAAATCAGCTGTGCCTAATTTAATTGGCATCATTGCAATTTTTCCACCAACTTCAATAACGTCACCACCAAAAGCATAACTTGTTGTTGCTAAAGCATTTGGTGCTGTTGTCCCAGGTGCTAATAAATGAATATTTTGAATCCATTGCGCAAAAATTGGTTGCAATTGAATTGCTTTGTCTGAGAACATGTCTTGAGGTCGACCTAATGCTCGCATCGTATCATTATGAATATAGAAACCAAATGCATGACAACCTAAGAATATACAAACCCAATTTAAATGTGAAATAATTGCGTCTCTGTGTCGTAACACACGATCTAATAAATTATTGTAATTATTTGCTGGCGTATAGTCACGAACCATAAAAATAGCACCATGAGCTGCACCACCAACCACACAAAAACCACCAATCCACATATGATGTGTAAATAAAGATAATTGTGTAGCATAATCTGTTGCAATATAAGGGTATGGAGGCATTGCATACATATGATGTGCTACAATAATACTTAAAGACCCCATCATTGCTAAATTAATTGCTAATTGAGCATGCCATGATGTTGTTAAAATTTCATATAATCCTTTATGACCTTCACCGGTAAATGGACCTTTATGAGCTTCTAAGATTTCTTTCATATTATGACCAATACCCCAATTTGTACGGTACATATGACCAGCAATAATAAATAAAACTGATAACGCTAAATGATGGTGTGCAATATCACTTAACCATAATCCACCTGTTACAGGGTTTAAACCACCTTTAAATGTTAAAAAATCAGAATATTCACCCCAGTTTCCACCAAAGAATGGTGCTAAACCTTTACTAAAACTTGGATATAACTGTGCCATTAAATCACGGTTAATTAAAAATTCATGTGGTAAAGGGATTTCTTGTGGTGAAACACCTGCATCTAATAATTTATTAATAGGTAATGCAATATGAATTTGGTGACCAGACCATGATAAACAACCTAATCCTAATAGACCAGCTAAATGATGGTTCATCATTGATTCTGCATTTTGGAACCATTCTAATTTTGGTGCTGCTTTGTGGTAATGGAACCAACCAGCAAATAACATAATTGCTGACATAGCTAAGCCACCAATTGCTGTCCAATATAATTCTACTTCGCTAGTAATTCCTTCTGCTCGCCACATTTGGAACCAACCTGATGTAGTTTGAACACCTTGGAAATTTCCACCAACATCAGCGTTCAAAATTTCTTGACCTACGATTGGCCAAACTACTTGTGAACTTTGTTTAATACTGATTGGGTCTGTTAACCAAGCAGAGTAATTAGAAAAATATGCACCATGGAAGTGCATACCACTAATCCATAAAAAGATGATTGCTAATTGACCAAAATGTGCACTGAAAATTTTACGAGAAACTTCTTCTAATGAGCTTGTTTGACTATCAAAATCATGAGCATCAGCATGTAAGTTCCAAATCCATGTAGTTGTTTTTGGACCTTTAGCTAATGTTCTTGAAAAATGTCCTGGTTGGGCCCATTTTGCGAAACTAGTTTCGACAGCGTCTTTTTCTACAAAAACCTGTACGTTTTTTGAACGACGCTCTGTTGAGCTTATTGCCATTGATTTTCTCCTTTTGGGAGACGGAAATCTATGAAACCCTCATAAAAAATAAAAAATAGTTAATATGTTTATCTATTTGTTAAATACGAGTTTTCATAATATATTATACATGATTTTTATTTTTATCGAACATTAATTTATAAATAATCGAACAAATTTTTGTCTTTTAACTAAAAAAATAGTTTG
>JALLOV010000231.1:0-12010 GCA_036939655.1 Thalassiosira allenii | reverse complement strand
TTCCACTTCCACGGTCCCAAGTCCGTGCGCAAGTGGGTGAACAAGCGTCGTCGTACCGGCCGAAGAAGGACGCCGCGATACAGGCCGAGCTGCTTGCCGCGGCCAAGGTGGAGGACATGATGAACGAGGACGATCAGTGCGAGATATAGAGAGAGCGGGCGGTTTATGTTGTATATATGATGATCAATGCGAGATAAAAGTGGAGAACGTGCGATATCAGTTGAGACACAAGTGGAGAACTTGCGATATCCAGTCCAGTGCAAAATGAATGTGATAAATGTCAGTGAATGAATCATGTTAGATGTGAATCGAAGAGTAAATTGTGTTGATGATTACAATATGATTTTTCATTTTTATTCTTTGTGTTTATTCAGTGGTAGCTACTCTCTTAGTCACTCAAACGTCCAAACGTGTCGATGGCATTAAACGGCTGAAAATTGCTCTCATAATCCAAGCAACAGACACAGCAGCATTACTATCCCACATGCAACATCATGGCTTCTATCATTTCCAGAATTGCTTGCGATATCTCCACCTTCGACTTTACGTGTGGCGTTTCCTGCAGAGCCTCCATTGCGAAAGTTTACAGGGGTGTTTTCCTCGGGTTCATATTCCTGGCCTTTTTTGTGTATCTGTTCTGTATTGTTCCATCCGAGCTGACCGGTGTCTTCGCTCTGATCCGGCCGCTCTCCTGCCGGTCGCCGATGGGGCTCCGGATATTCGTGGTCGAAAAGGCCCGCCGCGTCAACAGCTGCGCCCCCGGCGATGCAATAGCCGAATGCCGCGGCTAGGGGCAATTTCAACTGCATTTATGCTGCTCCCGATACATCCAACCTACATTGAACTTAGTGAAACCTCTCCTCCCACTAGAGCTCCAGCGTCTTCGGTACAATTCAAACCACACCTTCCGCATGCATTGCAGTTTGAATGATCATTGATCATGCGGTTGAATGTATCTCTGAGAAAATTATGGCATCATGAGGCGGTGGACTGATACTAGATAGGTCTTACCTAGAGTAGCTGGTATGTAGAGAGATGAGATGACGCCCCAGGCATGTCCTACCACACATTTTGAAATCAACTGCCTTTCTTACAAATTTGTCGGGTGTAAATCGGCGCAAGCTTGTGCTGCGTAAAGGTAATCGCGGGAAGGGATCCTCTTCACAAAGGAATTAAATTTACATCAGACCGGTATTCCCTACCTGATTTTGAGTTCTCCGTACATACATCTACGATGCTTAGAAAGGCACCGCTGCCAACATGGCGAGCTGGTGCTACAGCTAGGGAAAGGCGATTGCCATGATCAGCTGGGTGAAAGAGTGAGGGCTAGGTATTAGCACTACGGAACACGGCGGAGAGGCAATCGCTACTCCAGCAGCTGTCGGCAGCAAAGCGGCACCAGGTGTCAGAATCCAGCAGGAGATCCGTGCGTCAGTGGAAACGGCTCTGCGGAGGCCAGACCGTTTAAGTGCCCAACAAAAAGATGACGACCGCAAGGGAGTCAAGATGGCAAACGGATCTGATGAACGTCTGATGCGTGGCACCTGAATGCACGCTTTGGCGACCTCGTAATACACTCTTTCCAAATATGGCCAAAGTGGGCAACCCAAAATCTAATCTAATCTATGAATGACAGGAATCACAACCTGTATGAATCAGGGATTTCGACCTGAGGGGGGGGGGTATGAAGCTTCTCCAGCGAAGCAAAGGGTTGACCGAAGTCGGGGTAGCCGAAGCTGGGGGTGGCGTGAGCCTAGTGTGCATATGCACGAGGTGAATTCACCTGAAGAGTCGTTAAAGACGTAGAGTGTTCGTATCATCTGAATCAACGTCGTGATGAAGATATCGAGTGGCGAGGACTTGCGAGTAGTGAGTCTCGTGGAATCGACTGAGGTGGACAGAGTAATTTGGGAGCTCGAGGGAGGGTAGGTCATTGGTGTATAGTTGCCGCCGTTGTTCGAGTTTCTTCCAATCGTCCAGGGAGATTCTATCACGAGTCTTGCGTCCATTGATGGTTGCGAAGTCGAAAGGGCCACTGATGTAAGTGTCAGAGTTGGTGAGTCGTACCCATTGGCGAAATGGTCGCAGCCCTTCAGCAGTCGCGAATTCAGCTGAACTGGATGTAGGGCGAATGAGATGGGCAGTAGCTCGATGATTGACGTTGGCGTCGCGCAGGCGAGGGTGATACTCGAGCCAATAGCGCTGATTGATAGCATTGTAGTGCGTGTCTGCTGGATGGCAGATGTAGAAGTTGACAAGGAATTTGCCATCTTGAAGCGCAGGTGGATGCAGAGATAGGGTCTCCGTTAAGGCGACGCTGACGAGGTTCCACTCAGAGATGTCTGAGCCAGGAAGTCGATGTGATATGAAGAAGAGCTTGTCAGTGCTCGTTATGATCGACGAAGACAGTTGGCCAATATTGGGCACAGCAGGTGGATCTGCAGGGCGTGGAGGTGGAGCTGGAGGCTCGATTGGGAGGCTGCCAACGAATACTTCGAATTCTTCGCATAGATCGTCTGCTTTCAGCACATTGCGCACTTCTTGTTCGTTCCAATCCATGATTTCAGAGTTGAGTTCTGAGAGGGAAGGGAAATGAATGGGCTGAGAGTCATCGTCGTCAGCTTCGGTGGCCACGAGTGTCGTATGCTTGATAGGCTCTCGATGTGGCTGGTAGGGTTGGAAGCCTTTAATGCTGGCGTCCTCGTATGGGTCCTTCGTAATCGGCATGTTCATCTGGCCATAACGATTGTCAGGGCCATCGACAGGCTCGAAGGGTATGAGCTGATGTGGGAATGGAGATAGGTGCATTGCGTGGCGCTTGCCAGGTCGACCATCGACTGCGTGCTTGAGCTCGTACGATGCGCCTGGGCCACGCTTGACGATCTCCCAAGGCCCAGTGTATGGATTCTTGATCTTTCCAACGACGCCACGCGCTTTGTCAGATTTGACAGATCGTCGCGCGAATACGACATCGCCAACCTCGTATTCGCGAGGGGCAGGGCGTCGGCTGTTGATGAGCTCGCGATGCATGGCGCGATGATGAGTGACGAGTTCCTTTGCGACGAGTCTGCTGGCCTTGAGTAGGACAGCTTGGCGTCCAGTGTACGTCTTGGCACGCGAAGGGGATGATGTGAGGTAATGATGCTTGTCTGCGCTGAAGTCAATGGGGAAGTGAAATTCGCGTCCGACGACGACGAGGCTTCGAGAGATGTCAGTGCCAGCGATTGGGGCTGAATTCCAAGCGTAGAGCGCCATCAGGATGCCCTCTTGTGCGACTAAGGTGGATCCACGCTCGCCGCAGAAGATTGTGAGGGATGAATTGAGGAATCGATTGACTCGTTCAACGAGCATGCCATCATGATTCTCGCCAGAGAGTACGTGGATGTTGATTCCAAGCAAGGAGGCAGTCTCTGCGAAGGTAGCTCTGAATTTGCTGTCCTTGTCCACAACGATTGTGTGGCAAAACCCATGGCGTAGCCAAATCTTCATCAGAGCAGAGGCGAATGCCTCAGAATTTTGCTCAGCAGTGGGTTCTGCGACAGAGTATGCTGTCATGCCGCATGCGGCGATCAGGTAGTGTCGATTGCCTTCGAAGTTGTACTCAGTTCCAACGGCGTATATGTCGACGTGGAGGACTCGCATGGGGGCGTCGACTGGGAAGCCATAGACGAGCTCTGAAGATCGAGAGTTAGTGAGGTTGGAGAGCGCGCATCCTGGGCAGCTCTTGACGAGTTTGGTGCAGTATTTGAAGAGATGGGGCCAGAAGTAGCGCATTCGTATCCGAAAGTAGGTTCTGTAGGCGTTGAGATGAGCACCAATGGGGTTGGCGTGAAAGGCTGTGAATATGAGGTTTCTCAATGGAGATGGGACTATTCGAAGCTTCACGAATTGGTTATCGTGGGGGAAGACTTCCTTGATGAATAGTTGGTTGTCTTCGAGGATGATAAGATCGCGACGAAGGGAGTCCCTGTAGCAGTAGTGAACCTTCCTAATGTTCTCTTCTTTCAGCTCGCCAGGCGATGTAAGCATCCTCTTGATAAGCTTGCAATCCTCGTCATCGTTGATAGCGCTGGCCCACGACTCAGGTGTTGGGAGGCGAATGCCAACTGCACCATTCAAGAAGCAGTTCACCATTGATAGAGCTGCAGGCGCGTGCTGTGCGCTGGGGTCGAATACCTCGAAGCTTTGGGTGCGAATCAGGTTGAGTCGCGAGTTCACAGCGTCGAATATCGAAGCTGAGACGCGTCCAGGAATTCCACAGTCGATCAGTAGGAAGTTGTCTGGGTGCGCGATTTTGTAGGTGAGGTTTCTGTCGAGGCGATAGGCGCATGCCATCTCGTATGAAGAGATGGGTCGAACCAATTGGTCGTCGCCAATGGACACCTCGATTCCAAACGTGCTTGCAAAGATGTTGGAGTTAGGAGATGAGAATGGTGGGCACAAGCCATCAGTGGAGTAAACTCCTGCGCCAGCAGTGATAGCGACGTCGTCGCCTGGGCGATGTAGGTTGTAGATCCGCTTGGCGCGAGATGTGCGCAAGTGCGTCTCAGCGACAATGGGATCTGATGCGTGCAGCTGTTGATCAGCAAATGCAGACTCTGTACGAGCTGGTGATACACACATAGACGATTGATTGAATGGAATGTAGACGAAGTCAGCGAGGCGTTGTGGCGCAGTGGCAGGCGGGGTAGGCAGGAGTATCTCCTTCTTGTCCTCTGAGGTGGAACGATGGACGCCAATCACGATGGTGGATGCGTCAGCCACGCTGTCGCCATAATCTGGATAGTAGAGGCGCTGGCGAGAGATGCTCCACCCAGATCTGCTTGCAGAGCGCACAAAGGCGTCGACGTGTGTTCCATCGCAGTCTGCTTGGACGTGGGCGATGAAAACTTGAAGATTGCGCTTCGATTGAAGAGCTCTCAGGATAGCACCTTGCGTCTTCCAGAAACGCTGCTGAGTGTCGTCTTGTAGAAATCGATGGGAGTGAATGAGATAGCCATGGATCGTCGTCGCGACCTTCGATGTCTGGATCTTCTGTAAGAGGCGAAGTGCAGAGTCGAGCACGCATGGGCATGAAGTAAGCTCGTTGAACAAAGCTCGTCCTGGAGGTCGCGTGTCGACTGCGATTGCAATGTCTGCAGGGTAATTGCCATGTAATAGGCTCGACACGAAGTGGCCACTGTTGAATCCATAGACGACCCAAGAGAACGTTGACAGCTCGCTCGCGAGAATGGGAATATTGCTGCTATTGAGCGTGATGCCAGGAGTGCTAGGGGTCTCGTTGGAAGCGAGATATCCAAATGTCACTGGCACTGTCTCAAGGTTGTGTGAATGGCCGCCTGCGTCGTTCAGGTAAATGGATTGCAGGATGGGAGCGATGTAGGGATCCTGGACGGAGTCAGCGAGATGGGCGATAGTCGCTACGTTCACAGTGGTAGCAGGCGATGGCTGCTGTGCAATACGTGGGCCACGATAGCCTGGCATGTTTGCTGGACGCATTGGTCCTTCCACTGGAGGGTAAAGCTCTCGTAGGCGCGTGGTGAAGTTGAGATACTCGCGCACCAATGGGTCGTAATCGAGGTCAGCGCCAAGACGAGAGAGGTAGTCGGCGTCGACGTTGAAATCAGCGCCGCGATGAATGATATCGACTGACCACATCATGAGGCGCATCTGGAGGCGTAAGACGACTGGATTGTTCCCATCGTAGCTGAGGAGGAAGCGCAGGGCGTTGCAATCCGTGATCCAAGTGAATCGCATGCCTATCAGGCGATGGCGCTGTTTGTTCATTGCCCAGTCGCCACAGAAGCCTTCGCCAAGATGAGAATGGAGGTTTGGCTCTTTGCCACGACTTCTACGCGATCCAAAGGAGACTGGGACGAGCGCTCCTGGCGCGTCCTTTTTCATGAATTCGCATGGTCCACCTAGCATCTCGCGCTGCATTGCTGCGACTGATGCTTCGTCATCTCTGGGCTGGAGGACGACGTATCCAAAACCGAAGCGTGACCAATCAGTACGAAGGTAGCATCGAAACTTGTGGTTGTAACGCGCGAGGCATGGGTCCGCGAGCAAAGCCTTGAGTAGGTCCTCACGCTGATCCTTATGGGCTTGCGTGTAATGACCACTGACTTGAGTCTCGTAATCGAGCTTCAACAGGTCCCTGAGCTTGGACATCCGCAGCTCGCAATTGGGAATGTAGGGGCTGTAGAAGTTGATGAAGCCAACGAAACCTGCCACGTCACGCACTGTCACGAAGTCTGGCCAGGCTTTGAGAAGCGCATGTTTGGACATAGCTGGGCGATTGCCATCAGTGCATACGTCATGGCCCACGAATTCGATCCTGTCTGGGAAGAAGAAGCTCTTTTTGAGGGATAGGGACAGGTTCTGGACCAAGCAGCACTTGAGCTGGCATTCGAGGTATTTCATCGCGTCCTCGAAGGTGGGGGCCCAGCTGAAGATGTCATCGACGATGATGTTGGTATTGGTTTTGTCGTCGATCGTGAGGCCATTGTCGATTGCCAATTGCTTCCAGGATACGTCCATGTCGTGGATGAAGATGATGAAGATGGCTGGCGCGTTGATAGGGCCAAAGGGCATCACGAGATACGTATATTTGGATCCACGAGTTCCAGCGAAGGCGAGCTTAGGCTGAGAGCATTGCGAGACTTTCAGTTGATGGAATCCAGAGGGGGCGTCCATGAGCCATTTCCAACGAGAGCCACCAAAAGAGCAGTTGACTGCATCGTCGCAGCGTGGAATTGGGAATGCGATAGCTCGAGTGACTGCATTGAGAGGGATGTAGTTGACGCAGAATCGCCAGACGAAGTCCTCGATATCAGTCACGTCCTCTTGATGAGGCTTTGGCGCGAGCAATCCCTTCGAAAGCCATTCCCCATCGAAGACTTGCTTGATCATTTTGTTTCGAAGTAATTTCGCTATGTCTTTTTCAATGAGGGGTGATTCCAGCTGGCCATAGGTCACGCTCTTGCAGGCGACAGGCCTGTTACTGCCAGTATCGATGACGCATTCGTAATCCTTGCAGGGGACAATGATCCCTTCGTCAGCGAAGACAGGCCAGTATTTGATGACTAGCTGCTTCACTTGTTCGCGCTGCGCTGGCTCTAGGTGCTGTAGATTCAATTCTCGTCTGAGCTTCTCGCCATGCTTCGACTCGTCGAATGGAGTGTTGAAGTCTGGATCGATAGAATTGAGTGGGGGAAGGGGATGCTTTCGCTTCCTCACGAGCTGTGAATCAGCGTCAGGCAAGATGGCTTCCCACTCGTTCTGTGGATCAGGGAATCCCCTATCATCAAAGAAGACAGATCTCTGTCGCTTCTTCCCTTTTCTGCGTTTCATTACCCTTATGGGTTGCTTATTGGCAGGTCTGATTGACAATTGGGATAAATATAACACTTAATATGTTAGCAGAGGGATGGGGCAATATTGAATCAGGACTTGGTCCCTCCGCATACTAGTCGTCACTAGGGGAGGGACTCACGCATTGTCCTGTTCCCCAGAATGTCCCTCGCTTTCTGTGGAGAATTCTCCATGTGAAAACAGTGAGACGTTGTCATCGCTCTCGTTAATGGCATGAGCCCCAATGAGGCAGGATGCAGGTGTTACCACGGCAGCGCCGACTGTGGATGTGGCTGGAGAGCTTGCTGCGGAGTCATTGATGTCCATGGCAGCTGCCTGATGGGCTAAATCGCTCGTGTCGCTAACGACAGAATGATCAGCCTGAGCTTGGGCTTGATCGCCCTGGGTGGTGGTCGGTGGGCTAATGGCCTCATGAATTGGAGGATCATGACCAGGAGGCGTCCAACGAGTAGCGAGCCCTGGCCTGATTGGCGTAACATCTCCTGGCTTCGGACCATACCACCCCAAGGTACGTCCACGTCCAGCAGGAGGTAGGCCACGGCCCCGCCCATAGCCACGACCTCGCCCGCCCCCATAGGAGCTGGTACGCAGGATTGAGGTGCGGCCAGAGCCTTCGAGAGCGTGCGTGAGGTCACTGGGACGCTTCAGGGAGGGAGTAGGCATGCGACCTCCCCCACCGAACGCGGCGAGCACCTTAGCCATGTCTGATTGCACTGCTTTGAGCTTGTCTGGGATAGAGCCACGCTGATAATCGTTTGGAGGCATGGAGAGGGCGGGTGCTTGATACACCAAGGGAAACCCTGCATCGAGGCCAGATATCAGGCTAGTGCGCAGACGATTGGTTTCATAGCAGAGGTTGGCTCGCAAGGGCTTCATGAATGGCGTCCCTAAGAGGCAGTTGACAGCAACTCCAGCTCCGCAGGCTATACTGAGGCTAATAGACTGGCCATTGATCGTCTGATAGGGAGTGTGGAGCTCAACCACCATAGGGAGCTCAGCAGTAGTCTGCTGCGAATTGTCCTGTCCCACGACTCCTGAGAGGACGATTGGGGCGTACCCATCTGGCTTGGCGATCTTCGCGCTCTTGAGGACCTCAGGGTACTGCTGGATCAGGTAGCAGAAGAAGTCGATGTTACCAGTGGCGAGAGCGGCGCCAGAGTCAGCGACGCAGCGAATCGATGGGCAGTTGACATTGCAGTCTCGAGGGCCAAGCTGGAAATCGATGTGCGTGATGTCGCGATCAGTGCTGATGGGAAGGGGAGTGCGTCCAGCGAGGCTTGCGTTCAGGACTGGGACCACGCATAGCTGGAAGTGGCCTTGGAATGTTCCACCACGCCCATTGTTGCCCTGGTTATTGCCTTGGTAGGGCACGATGGTGCCAGGAAGGTTCGCAGCAGCGGCGCCAGGCGCAAGTAGTTGGACTTGATTGCCAGCAGCAGCGCCAGCATTAGCAGCTGCGCCAGCATTGGCGTTGCCAGCATTGGCTCCAGGGGCGGCAATGGCGGCGGCAGTATTCTGCGCTTGGGCGGCGTTGATGCGGGCCACGAGGTCAGCAGCTGCAGTGGGGTTCTGAGTTAATTTCTCGACGAACTTCTCCCTTCGCTTCTTCCCAGTGCGACTGTAGTCGTAGGTACCACGCTTCCTCTTCTTCCTCATGGTCTTCCAGTAATTGAAATTCTGGACAGCGCGCTTGGCGTTGCCTGGGACGTTGGCACGTGGACAGATGATCGTGCCTGACTTGTCCTTCCACCTGCAGTTAGGCTGGCAGCAACCAAAGCAGTTGCCCAGGTCGTAGCCTTCAGTGGGCTTGGCGTGCTGGCGAAGGGTCGTCTCTGCGACTGATTGGAGGACGACGTTGCCATTGCTGTCAGTGCTGACTCCTACTCCTCCAGTAGCAGCCATGAGAGTCTGATTCGTCTGACTCTGGACGATGGATCGAACGCTGTTGCAACGCTGCTCGGCGAGGGTCATGGCTTGGAGGCAGGCCCTGAGACCTCTGTTCTGGGAGGCGCGATCGCGTGGGCATCCAGTGATATGCATCCTGAATCCAGCGCTCTCCATCTCAGCGCGAATCTCAGAGCTGGCTCCCATCGTGAAGGCCGTCACGACGCAGACTACGTATTCGTCTGCGCTGCCAAAGGCTTGCATCGTCCCTGTGAACTTCTGGAAGTACTGGTGGACTGAATCTCTGCACTCGTTGCCATTGGAGTCTGTATAGACTTGCTTGATGGCCTCGAGGGCTGCCTCAGGGCGATCCTGTACGCCAGGGGTGTTGGAGGTCCACAATTGCTTCTTGACGTGGGGCCACGCCAGCTCGTACGCACGCTCGACGATCTGATCGTGCACTTCGAATTCGAGCTGAGCGTCAACGATGTTGAATCCTGGCTGAGAAAGGGAGGCCATGCGGTTCTGATGGGTGACGTTGAGCACGTCACGCTGCCAAGCTTCAGGGGTAATAGTAGTTATGTCCTGGGGGCCCCAATAGGTCGTCCAATTCTGGATGACTGCATTCCCATTCATGACCTGGCGCGTCTCCTTGGGCACCTTGATGAAGATGGTGGCTGGCAGATTAAGGGGCCTCCACTCCTCGTCGACGATGCTATCCAGGTTGAAGGTGATGTTGGCTCGAAGGAAGCTCAGATTCTGAGGACGACGAACATTATTGTTCATTGCGACTAGCGCGTCGCCAGTAGGGAGGAGCATGTTGTCATTTCCAGGGACTGTGGCATTGCTAGGCGTGCCATCTTGGGTGAACCAGCCAGTGACTGTATAGTTGGCAGGATTCCTCCAGGTCGTCTCCATATGATCAGAGATGTCATGCATGATGGAGTCAGAGATCTGGGAGAGGCAGAGGGTGGCTCCCAATTGGGTCGCCATGGACTCGTAGGTCAGCCTGCTGCGGCAGCTCTCAAGCGTGCTGGCCACAGTATGGAAGACGTGGGCTCGTTCTGCAGTTCCTTCGACGCCAGTCAGATTGGGAGGGAGCATTAATTTGTTGTTGTTGACATACACAGCCACCTTAGCTTTGGGTTTCAGGAGTACAGAGCTGAGACTGGAGGCGTCTGTATTCCCTGAAGGGGACGAGGTTGACGCGCTCATCGTGGACAATGGTGGCGTGGTCTCCTAAGTCTTGGACAGTCGAGATCTTCCAGGTCGAGGGATGCAAGTTGCAGAACTTGATGGTTGCTCTCACGACGCAAGGCGTCTCAGTGCTGTGCTTCCTCACGAAGCTCTCGAGGATCCTGTCCGAATGGGCGTACACGTCAGGGTAGGTCCCCTCGTTCGCCTTGAATTCTATGATATGAGACTTGGGCTCCGCGCGATACTGGATGTTCCCCTTGTAGAACGCGCGATATTGGTAGGCAGGGCTGATATTCTCCCACTGGCGGACTATGTCTGCTATTTCTGTCTCGACCCAATCCTCTGGGATCCTGTTATCTGATTCTAGCTGAAGAAGGAGCTGGGTATCGATGATCCAGCGGACTATGTGCCAAGGGTCGACTGATGGGACGCCTGGGGTTTTGATCCACCACAAGTCCCTGTAGACCAGGCACAGCTCGTTAGGATGGAGGTCGTCCTCTGTCAGGTTCACCTCGAAATCGAAGTGAGGGGCCTGGGGATGACAGGGGTCGTAGGCCCTAAAGGGAAAGCCCAGGACGTCGAGTGGATGATAGGGGGCCTCGTGATCGAGGCACAGGGGGAATGATCCTCCTGAATGGACGTTCCTTGGGGACACGACGGTAATCAGCACGTTCGCTGGGGTAGGATGGCCTGCTCCAACCCACTCGGTAACTATGCCTCGGCGGACGAGCTCGGCGATATGGCGCCTGATGTGCTCGCGGCGGCGCTGGGCGTGCTCGATATCGGCAACGCTGGGGAGGGCAGGGACTGATGGTGGGGCGACGTTGCTCCAATAGTCCGTGATGGAACGTGAATGGTCCGGCCTTCCCGAATCTATACCAGCTTGGCGGGCTTGGAGGGCTGATGTCGCAGTACTGAGGTGCGATAGGGCGGTATCCAATCCGGCGGATGTGTCGGCAGGCGAGATGTTCAACCTGGAGGCTGCGTCGGCGGCTGCGTTAAGTTCTGTCTCAGTGGACGGAATATACGCGATTTCCAGAGGTTGGGAGCGGAGGGGACGTCCGTCTACTTGATAGGTCGGCTCCTCGGCCCACTGTAACTGCTGCTGCCGTTGAGCTTGTTGGATACGGCGCTCGACGCGTTCGACGCGGGCGGTTATTCCGCTGGGCTGGCTCTCGGGGCGGGCGACGACGGTCTCGGCGCCGAGGCTATTGGCGACGAGGCGGATGGAGTCGTCGATGTAGAGCCCGCCCTGAACTGTTGATCAACCTCGTCGATGGCTGATGCAAACGCGGGCGCGCTCACGGTCGGGCCCAGCGGCCGACCGGCGTATCGATACCGCTGCGGGACGAACCGCCAGACGGGGCTATTGCTGCTGCTGCTATCGTCCGAATCGTCCGATGGAACGGGGCTAGTAGGCATGAGTTCTTACTTGACATGGGGCACCACTTAGAAAGGCACCGCTGCCAACATGGCGAGCTGGTGCTACAGCTAGGAGATGGCGATTGCCATGATCAGCTGGGTGAAAGAGTGAGGGCTAGGTATTAGCACTACG
>JALLOV010000230.1:0-12044 GCA_036939655.1 Thalassiosira allenii | reverse complement strand
CCTTGAGCAGTGCCTTATCATCGATTTTGAGTGCCCGACTGACACAAGCCTAGCTACTTTTTCTCCCTCTCTCTGGCTCTCGCTCTCAGAGGACCATCACTCAGTGATGGTACTTTTGAGCATAAAGATATCAGAGGAGTACTAACAATACTCCAGACTCTAGATCTATCACAATATTTCTTTATCTCGAGTAAAAGAAAGCATGGACGCCGACCAATGCACTACCAACCGCCCGTACCGCGGCGTCGAAGGCGAGAGGGCGACGATCGGGGAGACCATCTCGGCGATGCTCCGGAACGAGCACCGCTACTGCTGCCATAACTACCTCAAGCTTCGCAACGACGGAGAGGAGGGGCGCGTCGCCATCGGAATAGCGAGCCGCGCCAAAGTGTGCGAGAGGATGTTCGACGTCGTCGACCGCCTCCCGGGCCTCGACCGCGAGGTCGCCGTGGTCGCCGTGGGGCTGCTCGACCGGTACCTCTGCACGGACTCTATACTTGCTGTGCGGGCGGCCAGGCTGGACGAAGATTGCTACGCCCTGGCCGCCATGAGCTGTCTGTACGTCGCCGTCAAGCTGTCCGGACGGCTCGTCGACGCAAGCGCCGTGTGTCGGCTGTTCGACGGATCCGGCGAAGATCGCACGCCCGAAGAATTGATTTGGTACGAGAAACACCTCCTCTCCTCCCTGGGCTGGGACCTCCACGGGCCGACGGCTCTGGAATTCGTGCACTACGCGCTGGAGCTCCTGCCATCCGACGCCAAGAAGGTGCTCGCTCCGGCGCTCTGCGCGTACTGTCGGCTGCAGGCGGAGCTCGCCGTGTTCGACTACGCCATGGTGGGACTCAACCGATCCACGATTGCGGTGGCCTCGATCCTGAATGCCATCGAGCAATTCTTGAAATTCGAAGACTTCCCGCTCCACCAACGGATCGCGTTCGCCAAGGAGCTGTCCGAAATCTTCGGCACGGATCTCGAGTCCCCCATGATGTACGAGGTCAGGGGACGGCTGCTCCACGGCCTTCTGGTTCAAGCCCAAGTCGTCGTAGGCTATGGATCGACTCAAGTCTCGGAACGGGTGGACTCCCATCAGCCGGGACATAACGCGTTCGTGTCCTCTCGCCGTGTCAGCGACGGCGATATGGACGCGTCGTCCATTTCTGCCACCTCGAGCTCAAGCTACGACGACAGTGCGCACATCGACGACAACGATCTTCCAGGGCCTCGAGGTCTTTTGCAACAATATTAGCGGCTGTCAAAACAAATTGTACAAACAACATGACCATCCCTTCGCTAGGTCTATCATGACGTAAGGGACTCATTTGATACCGCTCCGCCCGGGAACGAGAGATGGTGGGCTGACCACTCTAGCGTCGTTGCATCCTAGTTCATTTTTGTACAGTCCGGCGGAGAGCGGGTTTTGCATCTTTCATCAGATATTGCACGCGTATCGGTCCTCAGAGATCGGCACGAAAAGTCTGCGCATCCCTGTATGCTTTCATAATATTACATCATCTTAGTCTTGAAAGAGTAGGTGCCCAAAAGCAAGATACATGCTTGTCCTACTTGTTCATTTCGTCCTTACATCAGCTTAATTATTGAGAAGGACTGAGGTTGGTTGGTAGGACGTACGATAGTGGAGTACCTGAATAAGACACAATTTTCTTCTTTTGATCCGCAGCGCGGCCAGTTCTGCGCTCGTGGAGCCTTTTTAAGCGCGAGGTTAGTGTCTGCATGATCAGCGTGAGTGATAATAATCATCACTTGTGCCGAATTTCATAGAAAGAAAGTCGTTAAGCAAGACAAATACTTTTATCAACATAATGACATCCAAATGAC
Organism: Thalassiosira allenii; assembly: GCA_036939655.1. Classification (NCBI taxonomy): domain Eukaryota; phylum Bacillariophyta; class Thalassiosirophyceae; order Thalassiosirales; family Thalassiosiraceae; genus Thalassiosira; species Thalassiosira allenii. The sequence goes on along the minus strand of JALLOV010000230.1, from coordinate 10,208 downwards.
GAAGACCATGCCCATCAGCATTTGGTCTTTTCCTAGTTCGTGAAAGCTATTGATTCTAAATATACACGAATCGTTGATTTTGGCTGTCAAATATTTACAGTGCAATTCTACTATCTATATTTCTGCATGGTCTTCTCGCTTCTCACTTCAGTACCATACTTGATCAAAAGCGTTCATAATCATTCGAACGTAGCTGAGTCTATCAGTATCCTGCCAAGAGTCCGGGCACAAAATACGTTGGCATGTACTCCTTCGGCGGTAGCGATTTTTCAAAGTCTTCTCACATTCCAAATAGTCGGAGCGAAACATCTTCGTCGCGGCCGTCGTCATCCATAGCCTCTATTTGCGATAAAAGCTCCTCCATAATGACGTCCGTGTGCACTTCGAATGATAGTCTCGTCTTGCGTTCCGTCGGAGCCACCGCTCGATGCGGAGATGATAATCCTTCTCCCGTCGTGAGGTACGTCATTCTTCTTTCTTGGTCGGAAAAGTAGACGAAGGCATCTTGCTCCTTCGACGAAAAAGCAGTATAGGGTATGGATCTCGGTGTTCTAAACGTTTCTACCAAGAAGATTTGCGAAGGCTGCCGCTGCTGCTGGCATGATGGCGCTTGAGCAATTCGACAACTTTGAGCGTCGCCGCGGGTGTTGTTTTCGGAGTGCGATTTGACATTCATGATGGTGATGGTGTGGTTGAACAGCAAAAAGTATGAGCAGGCTGTTTGACTTGTGGCGTTGCAATTCTTTCAATGTCAACAAAATAATACTCATAATAAACAGAACGTACGCCGAGAACGAGATACGTACTGTCAAGCCTGAACTTGGGGTGATGTGTTAGACCGAATCTTGTATCTCAACGAATTACGTGATTCGGGGTCTTCGGACCCCGAAAGCTGTTCCTGGGCCGGTAACCGATTTCGTGGTCGCGAAAAAATGGCGATACCGCGAATTACAGCTTTCGTGGATACGAGTCCCCGAATCCTGTCATCGCACTTGTGCGAGCTATCTTTTGGGATACATTGTCGGTATAAACTTGGATAAGTAGATGGTAACTATGTAGGTTGTAGATTTACATGATGAAGTTGTGCTAAGAAGTCTCGAGAGATTCTTGGGCGGCGGGCTCTGCGCGCGAGAACAGCAGCCGGATTGGGGCGGGCTTCTCGCGGCGCCGGTTGCGGGGTGGAGGAGGTAAACGAAGGCCCTATGGGGGATTGGGTGGTCGGCGGCGCGGGCGCGGCGGGGCTTGGAGATGGTGCGGTGGTGCGGTGCGGGCGGCGCGGTTGTTGGTTGTGTGATGATTGCGGTGAGAGCGATTTTTACTCCAAGCGGACCTCTCATGTGTGGACAGTGACCGAAAAACAGAATTCGTGATGTGAGCGGAGTTTTGGCGACCACGAAATCGGTTACCGGCCCAGGAACAGCTTTCGGGGTCCGGACACCCCGAATCACGTAATTCGTTGAGATACAGGATTCGGTCTAACATCTCGAGTCATCGACGCCGTCCCATGATCTCCTCTCTCCCCACAAAGCGTTCATTCTTCACCATCATCATGTCCAACAGCAGCAGCATCAGCGGCAACTCGAGGTCCAAGGCCATCGCGACGGCCGCGGCTCTGGCCCTCGCGGTCCTGGCCCTCTCGTTCCTCGTCCTCGACCGCGCCGGGAGGCTGTACGTCGGGTACTCCCCGCCGACGTTCGCGTCTCCGGCGACGGCCTCCGCCTCCTGTCCGTCCTCGAGTCGGACGCCGGAGAAGTTGACGCCTACGACTACCTGATACTGCACTACGGCGACGGAAAGTCGGGGCGGGCGGCGGCGGACCTCTCCGAACTGCTCGCCGACGACGCCGAGAACGACCTTGGACCCGTCGTCCGCGGCTCGACACCACAAGCAGATGGTGACAGCAAGTGCCCTGAGTTCGAACTAACAGTAGGCGGGATTAACTTGATGGAGGCCCCGGACCTCTCGGGCTGCAGCTCCCGCACTCTCGCCGCGTCGCTCGCCGCGGCAACAAGCTCGTCATCAGACGAGAATATTAATAATAACAAGAGGGGGATCAAGATAGTTCACGTGGTGCAGGTTACCTCAGTCACCGACTTCGAGAAGTCCCGCCTCGTCGCGACGAACATGGTGAAGCTCGGCCAATTGAAGCACACCCTCCTCGTTGCTAAGAATCGGGAGTTCGCACTCATGAAGGCCGACGATCCCCCCGCGAGCGTCGACGTGCTCACGCTGGCGACGGAGGACCTGGAGGGCGACCCCGAGGGGACGGCGGGACGGTTCTTCGACTTCCTGCTGCCCGCCGGCAAGAACGACAAGTCGGTCGGGGAGAGGTTGGCCGAGGCCTACGCCAGGGGGCGCCCGGAGGCGACGTCGGTCGAATCGAGCTAAACAAGGCAGCGACCTCTCCGCATGGGTGTATCGAAATAACGCTAGAGAGTAATAAATTTATTTATTAATAGAACAGTAATAGATAAATTTCGTCTTCGTTCAAAGTACTCTGTCCGATATTGAATCCACGTCAGAGTTCGGCTACGACGTATCCACCGCTCGTGGTCGATGGCACTCTCTCACGTACCCTGCGGGGGCAAATTGTGCACACAACATTGAGAGAGCATTATCTAGAGAGGTACCCATCGTTGTGAGGTGAGATGTGAAGTGTTCTGGGGTAGCATTCTCAAAGATCATCATTCACAGCATGCATGGACTTTTTGCTTTGCTGCCGAATGGATTGGTCGATGGGATCAGCGCAAGAAGGATAACATTATTATTTCAAGGACTCCATCCAATGCTCGCTTCAAGGCACGCCATGAAGCGATCACATCTTCTTCTCCGCAAAACGCAGTGAACAATTCGTACAAAAGCGGTCCGAGGCTCTCAAAACATGTGCTACTAGAGCACAGGCCGGCATGGAGAGTTCACCAAGTTTCCAAAAACAGGGGGAGGTCCGAGAGTACACGAGGCAGGATTGGCGCGCCTGCGGGGATTTCCGCGCACATCACGCACCCTCCATTCTGCGAGAGTAATCTTCTTCTTGTATCTTGCCACGGCGACGATGCATCCATCTCTCTTCCATCAAATCCAACAAGAATCTACAGAACATGTCCTAGCAGGCCTGGTTGCTTCAGGGATACTCAGCGAAAGTTTCCAAACAGGAAACGGGGACTCAGAGCAGATCAGGTACACTTCCACGTTCAGAGAAATAATGGTTGCACAAAATTATTTGTGACGAGCCAAAAGTACTGATGCAACTTCGATACCATCGTTGCCGGATAGGCGTTCATGTGACCGAATCGAGCCTTTCATAATCTGCGATGAAGCGGTATCGAGAAGCTTCCGAGAGTTGTCTCTGACATAAGCTAGAACTCTTGAATGGAAGGGCTCTATCTTTCACGATGTGACATACTCTAGGGAGGCCACATATTCACGCTATCACACGTCTGTATTCTGCTACAGGCGGCAAAGTGCATTCTGCTCTAGAGTGTGATACCCTCAGAAAGAGACCGCTGTGAGAAGCAGAAATAATTTGCACATCATGAGACAAAAAATGAGAGCATTCAAAAACTTGAAATACTTCCTGCGAAATCCACTTCTCTAGAATTGCAAAAGTCATCTGGCCCTTTCTATGCCAGTACTTTCACTTGCAAAAGTGAAGTGAGCTCCCCGAGCTTGAAAACGCAGCCACCTTGCCAATTACACTGTTATTGGTACTCTGTACAAACTTCTTGCAAAATCCTTTTATTTATTTTTCTCCGCAAGCTTCGCCAAACCGGAGAAGCAGCCAGCCATTTCCATTCATTCAAGATATTCCCCAATGAATAGGGCGATTGATCAGGATTCCCCTAAGGACTCTTTGATCCCCAGCTGCGGAGACTGGACGAAGTACCTAAGGCCAGTCTGAGAGAATGACTCTTTTGATCCCTGCTTTTGATGCGATTTTGCTACAAAACAATCCTGGCGAGAGCTGGGGAGCAACTTCGGTGAGCGACAGAGGCAGGAGAGGAAAAGAAGTGATAATCAGCGCGGCGACCGCAGCGAGCAGCGCGAGGTGTAAATGTGTCCGGAAAATTTTTCAGTAGTACGGAAATGCGTTCAACAGTCGAGATGCTCTTTGTTCTACATTAAGTATCTCTACCTCTAGAGAGAGGACCTAAATATTTTCAGGCGAGCAGCAAGCGAGCCGAATCAGTTTCACTTTCATTTTTCATTCTGTTAGCGCTGGCACTATGAGAACAGGGTCTGATCTCTCTCATCTTCTCTCACCACACATTCACCACAATCCTGCCACAATCCTTCGCTTCATCTTCTCGTCTCTCGCCCCTGGGCCTGGGCCACCATATCAAAGCCGAAGTCTCATTTGCATTTGAAGGTGATGATGAGCTCGGATCATCAGTTTGGTTCGCCCCGAAATGTGCTGGGTGCAGAATCATGCGACCATGACAATTATGACTCTGACGAAGAACTCGGATCCCTAATTTATCAGTCAAGCCAAACGGCAAAAGCAAGGGCTAGATCTAGAGCCAGTGTGATGGCATCAGAGGCGATCGCAGAACCAGAACATGAAGGCGATGCCACCATTGCGGCAAATAAACGTGTCATTACTGTGGATAAGCGTAATCTTTTTGGCACGGAAGTAGACATCCCCGCTCCTAAGAAGAAAAAGACCCTACGAAAGTGCTCTGTTGCTGACTGCACCGAAGGGCCTGTGAGAGAAAAAAATGTCTGTTTGGGAAACGGAGCCAAGATTACCCGTCCAACGTGCTCTGTCGAAGACTGCACTAAATGGCCTGTAAGCCGAGGAGTCTGCATCAAACATGGCGCAAAAGTCAAACGGTGCAGTCATGAGGGATGCACTAAACAAGCCCAGAACAGAGGCGTCTGTAAGAAGCATGGAGCAAAGGCCAGAATTTGTCGACACGAGGGATGCAGCAACCATGTGCACAGCAAAGGAGTCTGCAACAGACACGGAGGGGAGCTCAAAGTTTGCATCCACGAGGGATGCACTAACAGGGCCCAGAACACGGGTGTCTGTAAGAGACACGGAGCCAAGGTTGCGATTTGCAGTCACGGGGGATGTGGCAACCATGTGCATAGCAAGGGACTTTGCTGCAGACATGGACCGAAGCAAGGTCCTGAATCATCGTGGGTTCAGGGTCTATCTCAGGCAGAATTGCTCTTTTCTCGTGGTGTCCCTGAGCAATGGAGCTTTTCCTCACCAAAGCATTCGTGGTCATCCATTAGATTACTTACAAGTCCTGCCAGGGAAAATGAAAGTGAAATCGGCGAGAATGAAGACACATTGAAGTCCAAGAAGGAGAAGAGGAAGAAAAAACAGCAAGCTTCGTTGGCATCTACCTTGGCGAACCACGCTCTGGTTATACAGAGGGATATTGACGAAAGACTCGGAGCAGCGGGCGTTCTTAATCCATCACCCAAGCCCCAAGATGAAAGATCTGCGCCTGCACCCAAGCCCCGAGCTTCAAGAGCTGAGCGCTGCAAGCTGTGCGTGAAGTTCGATCCTAATCGCATCCGTAATTGTCCCGGCCGCGACGGGGAGCAACTATGCATTTACTTCGAAAGCAACGGCGCCATGAAGAAATAAAGGGCCGCATTTGCTGAACCTCAAAGAATTTGATAATGCATAAATCGAAGCCTTACAGAAAGCTTTCCATAAGTATCCACAAGAAATGCTGTACTCGTCAATTCTTGCCACGGAAAACGCAATGGACATGGACCCATTCTTTGAATCCTAGTCCATGTCCTGATCCTGAAGCTGTCGTACAAGAAGTGCTACGGGCTCAAACAGTGATTGCTTGTGGTTTTGGTCCAAATGAAAGGGCATCGTGTGCATATGATATGCACGCCCCCGTCTGTGCTTTACCGAACTTCTTTGTCGCTGCTAACCAAGAATCAACGCGGAGCCAGACTTGGATACACAGTAAACTTCTTTATTTGTTATGCGGTCATGAGATGAGGGGTGCCCCGTGATAATGTGAGGCTGCTGTTTTCTGCTTGCCTCCCAGCACATCAGAAATGGCGTTTGTAATATGTGAAGAATGTGTAGCATACTATTGGTACAATCATATCACGCCTTGGCGCTTATCATATGATCTTACTTATTAATGTGATGTCATACGATTACGGTTTGACTAGAGACATGTTTGTGATTCATCGCCTCGTCTTCCGTCTCTTGCTCTTGCTCGACCCCTCCGACCTCGCCAGCCCGTTCTTCTTGTAGTACTGGCACTTGCTCTCTCCTTGTCTACCACCTTTGCAGCGCTGCGCATGCGGCCCTTTTTGTCTAACACAGCGGATACAAACTGTAGGCTTTATGGCGCCGCTGCTTTCATAGTAAACGCAGAGTAGTTCGCCATCCTGGCCGGGACAGTTCCGGACGCGATTTGGAGCGAACTTCATGCACAGCTTGCAACGCTCGGTTCGTACAGCTTGGGGCTTGGGTGCAGGCGCAGATCCTACGGCTTGTGACTTGGAAGATGCGGGCCAAGATCCTACAGCTCGGGGCTTTACAGGTGTGGGCCCAGATCCTACAGCTTGGGGCTTGGGTGAAGGCGCAGATCCTTCGCCTTGTAGCTTGGGTGCATGTACATCAGTTCCTTTGGTCTTTATCTTTGCGGCTTGATTCAGAACGCCGGCGGCTCCGAGCCTCTCGTCGATACTCTTCTGTATGACCAGAGCCTTACTCGCCAGGGTGCTCGCCAAGGTAGCCTTCTGCTTCCTCTTCCTCCTCTCCTTCTTGATCTCCGACTTGGCCGCCCACGCGTCCCTAGCGCCCCGCTTCCTCTCCTCCGTCCACGCCCTCTCGTTTTCCGGCTTGCTGGTCCAGGTTTCCCGCTTCTTCTTCTTGATATCCTCCAATGCAGAGGACGTCACGTCCGCCCAGAAGGTCTGGACGGGGGCCGTGCCGGCCGCGAACCTGGCCCTGTTTATCGCGGCGGTACCTTGGTGCTCGACTCCTTGAACGGTCTTCTTGCACGTCTGGAAGTTGTGCGCCCCGCGATCCCAGCGATCTCTCTGCGTGTTAATTCTGGCGATATCGCCGCACATCAGCTTCTCGAGGACCTCGTCTGGTATGAGCTGGTCGCCAAGCGTCCAGTCCAAGTCGTCGATACTAGAGTCGTCCGGGCCGTCTAAGGGAGGCGGCGGCATGCCGACTCCTCTTCCGAACAGGACCTTCAGCGGCAGGGGCTCGATGGAATCCTCGACGATGGCGCCGCTGTTATTGGTTCCGAACGCGGCGTCCGGAGCCGGAGGTGGCGACAGTGTGACCGTACGGGAAAAGCCGTGCATCTTATTGGAGTCACCGCTGGTGTTGGCCATCTTCTTGGAGCCGCCGCAGGTTCGGCCAGAGTCATCGCACTCGACCGCGGCCCTGGCCTCCTCCTCGAACCTGCCGAGCCAGCCGTCGATGTCCAAGATCTGGTCGACTCCGTTAGGGGACGATCCGCCCGATGAGTCTCGGAGGGCGCCGCCGCCGCCTTCGAAGATGAAGTCCGGAGGAGGCGAGAGGGAGACCTTCCTCGACAGGCCGGGCACGGAGTCGTCGTCTTCTTCGAAGAGACGGTCGACCACTCCCGGGGACGACCCGCCGACGCTCCCCAGGATGAAGTCGATCTCGTCCTCGGTCGTGCTGAACGCTTCGTCGTTCATGACTTCTTGACTGTGTCACAACTTTCGAGTTTCGAGACAAATAATGAAGAGCGTGAGAGTTGTATGTTATTAGGGTACCCGGAATCCGGAATTCATGCTGCCACTACAATACCTGAGAGTGAGATGAGACGAGACGATACCAGAGTTTAATTATTTGTTGATGCAATAAAAGCACTTGTGGTTGGGTCAGGCTCTCTCGACAATAAGCCGTTCAGGTTCAGGCGGGTGAGAGGAGGCGAGCGTCGTCAATCAGCGCGATCCAGATGACAGAGAGGAGACCCACGAGCAGTGTGGATCTGTTCAAAAATCGATGGTGCGAAGAGAAGGCTAAAAATCTGAGCTTGAACGCCGAGCTTGAACGTGGACGATCACAAAAGAAAAAGAAGGAATCTTTGATGAGGCCTTCCGTGCGCTACTCGGATCGATTGTTCTTTCATTTTTTCTGCTTTTTGTCGCTTGTTGCTTGTGGTGCGCCTCTACCTACCTACATTCATCTTGTTGCAAATAAAAACACGAAGAGAGTCAGAGCGGTGTACGCCGAGAGGTACATATCGTAGTACCTAGTGTTGTAAAGACAAACATGTGCACACAATAAATCGTATCGGGTCCAGAAAATGTGACCGATAATGCAAGATTGTCAAATGAGTACCGCGTACAGGTATCTCTAGAGACAGTACAGGGTGTTCTCTGCTCTGCGATCTTTGGCAGGTGATTCTTTCCCACAGGAGTTCAAGTAGTTGCGAAGTCGAGTTACTAGGGGTCACATGAAATGCCGACAGGCATTTTTTCCAGGATGTTCTCGGTAAGTTTGTACCCATGTGAGAGCGTAGATGATGCGTTCACGTGGTAGGTAGCGCAGAGGGGCGCGCGGCGAACTGTCATCAAAAGGAGTGGCCCCTTCCAACCATGTGCACATGATAAACGTATGGGGTTCAGAAAAAGTGACCGAAGATGCAAGACTTCTCTGCAGTATTTGGCAGCACATGATTTTTTCCGAGGAGTATCTAAGTTCAGTTGTGAAATCCGAAGGGGCATGATGTGGGCTATGGGCTATGGGCTGGCGCTGACAACTCTGTGATTGACAGGCATACTATGTCCAAGAATGTGAAGTCAGACGATACAATAGCTGGCTCGCACTCCTGACAACGGAGCCGAGAGCAAGCACTTTCACACAGAGTGGCTTCAGAGAGCTAGCTCTCTCATTTGATGGAATGTTCCCCGGGACGACGGTAGGAGCGACTGGCTCGGCCGGATCGGATTGGAGCTCCGTCTCTGTGCACCTTACATAAGATGATGGAGCAGTGCATGAAGATCCTGCTGAGCAGTTTTGTTACGCTCGAACAAGACATCTGGAGTGTCAGCTGTTCGTTTTTGAGTAGATTGGTATGATAGGGGCTCATCAGTATGAAAGCATGGCAAGAAGAAGTGATGCATCCAGTCTGACCTGTATCATATTGTATTGAAATTCAAGCATGATATGCAATATCTAGGTAGAGGTATGAGATGAATGGTCTCGAATGAGACAGTGCTTGAGTGGGATCTTCCTGCAGCACCGAGGACATCTTTGAGTCATCAAAGGATGACAGGATAAAAGAGCGTTGAGGCAAGCTGACACAAACATGATCTATCATCTCGTAACAATATCCCAAGTATTTCTTACTCTCATTTTAAATCAGAGTAGTGAAATCGCCAGAAATTGCATAAATCAGTTACTCTCATCAGATGAGAGTAACAAACCACGAGTTCCTACGTATTCAGTACTGAATTCCAAATCTGTCTCGCTGATCTCCGCCGATCGGAAGCATAGCCGAGAAAATGCCAACGACCATCCGATTTCCCGCCAAAATTGAGAAAGGCCGCGAAAAAAGACTAACAAAAATATTTTCCTTTCTTGTGTTTGCGCGGGGAGACTACTCTCATTTGTGGCGACGTTCAGCGATGCAAATGAGAGTAACCAAAATCCTGTAGAACATATGACAGACCTACAGCTACTCTCATCTCAGATGAGAGTAGTCAGAATACTTGGGATATCATGTGCACTTTTCTCTGCAGCGCATCGCCGAGCGCCGAGACCAAGAGAAAACAGAACATTCCCATAGGGAGAGATCTTGTTTGCTTGAACACCGTGACTTCGCAATGCTATGCAGAGAACTCAAGAGGTCAGGGGAAAGGTGATATTGAGAATTGTATCATTATCTTTTTTTTGTATCAAGATGTGTTCTCTCACCTTTTATTCTCTGCTTCTCTTGGCACTACAGCATGATGCCTCCAAAATCGGGTACATGCTGATGCTGGGGGCGAAAAGGAGGGGGGAGCACAACCGCAGATCCTCCTCTATGCCACCACGGTGCACCTGAAGCATGTGTTGCATGCCGTTCGTCGAGGAGATGGTATTGCAGGACACCCTTTTGGGCAGCAGCTCTTTGATCATGGCGAAAGCATCCAACCCCACGCAGTATCATGGATACAAACGATTATAAGTAATAATACATTGACTTTTGCAACAAAACATCTTGTTATTTTTACTCATACAATTCCATCCG
>JALLOV010000229.1:0-12039 GCA_036939655.1 Thalassiosira allenii | reverse complement strand
TAGCTCGCGTACGAGCCCTCTTTTATTCCCTTTACAATCAGTGACCGTCCTTCATAGTCCGTCTCGAACCAGACGCCCAGTTCTCCACTCCAATGAACGTTGGATGGGGGGAGAGAAACAGTGTAGACTGGCGCTCCTCGGGAGCTTACATGCGGGAGCATCCGCAAGTCCCTCGCTCGATCCACATTCAGGACATATTCACCCGGAATGTCTGCTGCGAAGCTAGGTGACAAGTACCAAGAAGGCCCAACATCAACTCTGAGCAATCTTTCAAGTCGCGTGTCTGGTAGATGGAACGCAGCGAGTGCGGATGGAAGAACTGTTGCAATGTAGCATGCATCATGGTGAGCAGTTGTCTGTGCATTCATTCCACCCTGCTTGCAGACATCAATCATTGTAGGCCTTCCGAAGAGTAATTCATACTGATTAATGACGCCTTCGGGTGGTTCGGTACCATCGGTAAATATCCACTTCTCTGATTCGTTCGGGTCTTTTGAGGAATGATCTACTGCCAAATTAGTATGAAGCATGGAACTGTCTTGCCAGAGGCGCTGAACGCAGGGTTGATCGAGTCAGATTTTGTGCACATCGATGAAAAGACGATCAGGGGATTACAAGTAGACTTACAATGGGGCACGGTAGTTGATTCACAACAACATATCTCGGGCAAATTCGAACTATCTTTGTGTAGTTTGAGAGGCGACCTGGAGCAATTGAGATGGACACAGAAACCTCGAGCCCTCTGCCATCCTTGCAGTGCATGCTATGTGCGGTGAGAGGCAAAAGCAAAGGGTGTCAGTGTTTGAGATTAGTACAATGCCTACAGGAAAACCAGAAATGTGCAGCGCACCCAACGATTTGTGTTACTCCAACTGACTCGAGGCCAAACCCATTAGACCATGCTGATGTGTATCGAGAATGATCACTGGTAGTATCAGCTAGCTGAATGCACAGCCGTGGCGTTGACCCTAGGGAAAGAATGTCTTGAAAATTGAACATGAATGCCAGTCTCGAAATGACAGAGAGAGGCAAGTCTTCGCTGATCAATGCAGCCAGTAGGGCTGGATTTGTTGCGCCGCCTTCCAAATCATTCAAAACGGATATGGCCCCTGGTCGCCCAGCGAAGATTGTGCTGAGGGTGTCCAAGCTTGACTCCGAAACGAAGCCATCGTCTCCCTCTATGTCGCATCGATAACTTCCATCTACGGGCTTTGATCCATCCTTTTCAGGGCTCACCACGGTCCCTGATACAAACGACATGGACTTTTCTTGTTTGAAGCGAAGCGAGTGTTCAGTTGTGTTAACAATCCAAAACGGACAGTAAAGTGCAATGCGACGTTGACCACCACTCCCAAGGACATTGTCGATAAGTAAGGTGAGGCGTTGCCCAAGACTGTCAATGACATTCAACTCAGAATCAATGTCCTCCATTCCATATCCATCGCTTCGCTTTAGTAAGGCACCACCAGAACTTTCAATCATTTCATTCTCGGTACTAAACCCCAGTTGACCGCCCTTCCTGTTTGCAGCAGCAGCGTTGACTTTTTGCTTCATGTTTCCAGTCTGAAGCATGGTTACTCGCTTAGCGCCTCGGTTGTCTTTTGACTCGGCCATTGTGGAGAGAGTTCGCTTGACCTTATCTTTCGAGGTCTTCACGGCGCCTCCAATTGCTGCCCAACCCGCTTTGAATATATACCCATCTCCGCCACCATGATGAACCAGCGCTCCCTCTCCAACAGCAGTCCTGCAGAAGCCTAGGTTGACTAAGAGCAAAAGAGGTGCATCCAAACCAACTGTGAAGACGGAAACCTTTTCTCCCGCTGCCAAGTGTCCCCACCACAAGACATGATTGTTTGTATCCATGAGCTCAAATCTTCCCGGCTCGGGTAAAAGATTTTCTATGATCAACGGAGGGTGGATGACGAGAGAGTAATGGAGGGGCCCATGCTGTATGTCTGCTTTCGAAGCATTGCCCTTTGAAAATATGTTCCTGGCGGTCTTCAATCCTTTTCCCACTCGTGCCGGTGACAACGCATCCCCTCCACTTGGTCCACTTGACTCAGGTTGAGACTTCACAATCTCGGAATGATTTGGCACGAAGGGACTCCTCTTCACTTCAACAACGTAACAGAATGGTTTGTTTGACTTCTTGCCTTCGTCGAAGATGGGACATGACACTTCTAGCCCACTCGCTACTTGATTTGCTATCGAAGGATTACCGTTGGAATCTCTGAAAATAACTGAGGATTCATGCAAGATTTTTGCCAGCTGAATGGGACGAGATGGGTACCCAACGGTTGATTGGTCAAGTCTAAATGCATCAGGACCCGCCGTGACATCTTTGAAGTCCCCAACAGCGGCTTGATCAGGTCTAATCCACATCGAGCCGAGATGGTTGCCAGTCATTCTCAAGGCGCTGTCTAATAGCAGCATTGAAATATGATGAACTTCGTCAGGGTCGATCTTGCTAGTGGCAAAGCCATCCTCCGCATTATCTCTTTCTTGTTCAGACTCCCCTGTTGATTCTGAATGGTCATCAAATGGATACTGCGGAGAGTGACGCGGATCAGGGTTCATGGCGAGAAAAATAGGATGATTGGTCTTGTTGACAACCTCAAATGTACTCGTGACTGTGATTCTCCTACCGCCATTTACTGATTTGACCTCACTCAACGCGTGGAGGGCATTCTTCAGCCGCCAATCTTGATCTACCTTAGCTTGGACTGACAGTGAGCGAGGGATTAATTCAACGAAGTGCTTTCCCGTTTTGTCGAATGAAATAGCTCTGACCCATCGAAATCCAGGTATTTGCAAATCAATTTCATGGCTTGTTGCTGTTTTGTTCTTGGGTTTCTGGTAGTATGAAGTGATATTCTGGTCGCCTTTGAATGGCACTTCTATAGATACGAGATTTTTTATCACGGTCTCTGATGAGAGAAGTACGTGTGCAGCAGTGAATTGTAGGTTAGAAGGAAATGAATAGAGGCTGTCTGGCAGATCAGAATGAAAGTCTTACCTGTAGCTGGGAAGCTCAGGGGCATGAGATTCTCATGGTCGAGGTACGTTATGGTTGTTTGACTGCTTGAGATATCTGTTTCGATGGCTGAGTGTGCGTGAACCCTCACACGTTCACCGGTAGTGTTCTTCAACGAAAAGGCAACTCTCTCATGGCCTTCTAGTGTTTTAGCGGCGCTGTGGAGGACAGTCAGATTGTGCCCCAATTCATCAACAGCCTCGCTTCTCAGAATCCTCGTGTTAAAGCTGTTCTGTCGCTTATTCAGAACTGGGGCTGTCTTGGTGTCGTTGGTTCCTGATCTAAATAGTTCGAAAGTTTTGACTGCATCATCCAATGTGTCTGTGCAAAATATGTCCAGGGGAAGAGTGAGTTGACCCCGGTCAGCATGTTCAGATATTCGTAATCAGTTCTACTCACCAACCAAGGCACCAGTTATGTTTAGGTGCAGAGGGCAGTCAGAATTGAAGGTTACCCCTTTACCACGAGCGCCACTTTTCTCGTACAGTAATAAGCATTTGAACTGCAAACAATGATGTGATAAGTATAGCATCAACTGAAGATGAAATCAATATGTCTATCAGCACACTTACCGGTTCGACAAACGGTTCCCAATTTCTTGTCAAGCCCAATTTGAAGTAATCGATGAATATAGTTGCCTCCATGCTGGCCTGCAGGTCTTTTGCATCACTGAAATTTCCTCTTCCGGTCATTTTGTCAAACTTTGATACGGGACCTGCCGGCTGCACAGGTTCAAGCTGTGACGCGGTCACTGAGAGTGACGGCGAGCAAATGGAGAGGATCGGCCGATGCATGCCCATCATGGGATCACTGATGATCAACTTCACAGCACATAACGAAGCTGTCACACTGAAAAGATTTCTATTGTCTGGAGGTAAATCAGCATCACTGCCTGCGCCATTTGCTTCCTTGTTGGCAGAATCATCCAGTTGGCTCGGTCCAACAAAGGCCATGAAGAGGTCCAAAGCCACTTTCATGTACTCATGGCTAAAGTAGATGATAGTTTCATGAGAGCCCATTGCTCGTGATGGAGAAACAAATGGCTTGCACACCACAGGAGGTGGAACAAAGAAGGGTAGCGCCTCAATATTCGAAGACTCGATGCCATTCATCGAATGTCGATCGAAATGTTGTGATGTTAAGGGAACGCGTATGGCGAAGCGGGTGAATTTGGTGCTCTCGTTGTAATCATATCTCAGGCTGAAAGAGAGCCCATCAACCAGCGTTTTGACTCCGGAACTGCCGAGAGAGCCTGAAACCTGACGCTGCCCTCTGCTTATTGATGGCTCCATATACTCCCTCAGCACCCCAACCCCAAGGTCCCTTGCCACAACTTCTTGAGATGAAAAGTTGAAGCCGAAGGACTTGTAGCGGTAATAAACTCCGGCAGCCTCTACCATTACGCAAATGTCCTCCGAGCTCTTAGGCGAAGGTGGAATGACGACGTGGGGTTTTAGCAGCCACAAGCGGAAGTCGATGCTGAGGCAGCTGTCAGGACAATCATCCAACGGCCCCAAACCAGTGTCATCCGTGCTCTCGTGAACCAATCGGTCTGCCTCGAATGCCGGGTGCCCATAAGCTGCTTGTTTGAAATAGAGCCCAAAATAATCCAATAAGATCCAGATCAGTGTTAAATCAGTAAGAGCCGCGTCCGCCGCATCCAGCCCTAGGTTGATCAAGCAACGACGGTCGGGTGTCATGAATACTGATACCTGAAATGGTAGTGGCAGCCCATCAATCAGGGTATGGCGTCCGCAATCCAGGCCCCAGTTGAGATCACAAGATGATGTCTGGCTGTGGTTGTTCTTGATGTAGACTCCCTGGACGAACGATTGATCACTCTGCCGTCGATCGTCTAACTCGATTGAAAGAGCACCCAGGCCAATGCGTTGGAGGGTATCTTCGTCCATTGTGATGTGGCAAATACATGAGCCTAAGGATATCGAAATACAGTTGCTCGCAATGTCTGGTCCCATCATGGGCATGGTTGGAGGGGTGGTGGCGAAGTAATTGTTGGTGGCGAAATAATTTGGGTTGTCGTATGAACATCTCCATGTAAGCTTCTTTAAGCACAGCGCCATTTCGAACGTTGTTTTTGCGAAACCGCCGCATTTCAGTCTCTTGACAAACTCGCTGGTACCATATTCAGGCCAATCTGTGGGAGGATCAGGGTCCCGACTATGTGCATCCACAAAGTGTGCTTCGTAGGGGAAAATCATCTGCATATGACAGTAAAATCATGGATGACACCTTTGAGTTATACAAGTGTGGGTGGATATGGCAAGCAAATGAGACAAAGACTGAGCACACTCACTGGCATTTCTTTCATGTTCGAAAACCAGATCGACAACAGAAGGTAGAACTGCGACATTCGCATGTCAAAGGAGGCGCCACAAGAGTTGTGATCACCGTCTTCGATCAGTAAACGAAGCATTGGTGCGTAATCCACAATGATTTTGAGGTTTATTGCGGAAGATGTCACTTTCTCCCAGACTCTCGATGTCACGGATTCTGTCAGAGATTTGTTCATTTTCCCGTGCACCATGAATGGAGGCTTGCCGCTCTCCGCTCGGCCAGTGTTTTGTGCATTGGCGTTAAATTCGGGCATATTCACTCTATCATGTGAATGGCATCGTCGCTTACTGAGAGCTGTGAAGATGTGAGCTTGTCTAAGATTCACCACGAACCTGGGTATTTGTGGTGGCAGCTGCTTTTTGGGGATAGCCTTCCCAAGAGGCTCGTGACCGCCACTAGTTGCTTGAAGTTGTTGGGATTCATCTATGCAATCAAAAAAGAGATCCGAGCTGGAGGAAGCATATTGAGGTCTCCCTTTGCATGCTCCATCTGAAAAGGAATACCCATCAATGGACCACGTTTCTGGAGCTTTCTCACGAGAAATCAAGACCTCTTCGAATTCCACACCCACAATGTCAATACTTTTGCTGTCACGTGGGAGAACGAGTGAGGAGCTATTGATAGACACTGTGAGCTTGGATGGTGCTGGTGGAGGAGGGGGGGCTTCCTTGGTTCCATTGTCTGATTTGAGGTGACTCAGGAAAAGCCCAATGCCATAGTTTGGCGAAGTGTACTGCAAGATATCATTGAGAATTTGTCGAAGCAGCACAATCCTAACTCCATCTAGGCCGATGCTAGTCGTCGAGATAAGCTGACCTGTTGCTGCATCTTGTTGTGTCGCCAATTTGACTGAAAACGCAGTATGGCCTGTAAAGTTCTCTCCAATGTTTGTCTGGTACGTGGATATGACATTTGGATATGCAAAATGGCACACACAATCAAGGTCGATTGTGCCCGCCTGTAATGAAGTATTTTTCGCAGGGAACCCATGCGCGTGGCTTCCAACAGTAGAATTTTCAACGGCTACATCTTGAAATCGGCACTCGATGAATGGTAGAAGCGAATCATCTGTCAGCGTTAGATTGAGCGACGAAATGCTGCCGTTGAAAATAGAATCTTGACGGGGTTGGGGGGAATTGTTCGCATTTCCTTGAGTGCAACTCTTAGCACCAATAGCTGATTTCATAGAACAAACTCGCATAGCTTCCAGGTATTCTTCTGGTGCGAAGATTGCTTCGATGCGCCCTGCCTCGAAATAAAGTTCTTGAGCATATGCACTCTTCGAGTCTTCCCTGCGAGTGCGCAAAGAAACCGTCAACGCTTCAGTAGGTCCATCTGGGTGATTGATCTCTTTGGAATTTGGCTGGTTTACTTCGATTTCGTTGCCTTGAGGATGCACCTTAATCAAGCTCATTTGCCCATTCTGGATCGCGAGAGACCCAGTATTAATCTGCAGATTTCTTCCGTGGTACAACATCGAGATCGACACTGCCAATGATTCGACATCAACAACGAGCTCGTGTTTGAGACTGTTGGGGTTGTGTTCTGGCAGCGTATCTCCAAGTTCTGACATTGTCAGCATTGTTGCCCTTCCAACTACTTGGTCCAATGCGGAAGACAAAGACTCTGGATTCATATCGTCAAGGCTCGCGGTATATTGTCCATTATTCTTCTTTCGATTCGTCGTTTGACGACGAATGCGCCTTGACTTTGCCGCATCATGGCCAGAAGGGGCAAATGAAGCTTTGACTTCCCTTCTAAAGTTTGCTCTAGCTGTCTCCACTAAAGATTTGGCTGTCACTTTGTCAAAACCCAAAGCGCAGCATCGGTCTACAATCAACCGTGATATGCATGCAGATGCATTCGGGCTGTGATGTTTGATGTCCAAACATGACAATTGAGAAATGTATGATGCAACAATATCCTCCAGTTGTTCTCGAACTTTTGGATTAGCCTCAAGCCTCTCTTCTTCGTCATCGAGTATTATGTGAAAGCAAAGTGATTCGATGGATGCTTTTGCTTCAGTCAACACGCATTCAGACAGGGCACTCATAGGGGGTGGTGTTCGCAGTTGTTTTGCTTCGGCTGGAGAATTACCTGCTTTGGTAAGTGCATTGGTAATAGTTTCGACCATTTCCAGCACTGCCCGCAACCTAAACTCAGATATCAGTACATCAATTTGCGACGACACTGCATGATAAGACTGACATGAACTATTTGGTGTCTGCTCCCCCGATGAATCATTTCCCGGCGAATACTGTAACTGAATGCTTACAGGGCATTGCAGTATTCGAGTAATAACTCTAGAATGTTCATCAGGTTCAGTATTCTGAGTCACTAACACAGAGTCGAAGCCATCAACAACAAAGAGCTGCAAAATATTTTGGTTAGAGCATGTCTAGTAGAACTGCCGGACAAGACAAGAGAAACAAAGAAGACTTACCAGATCTTGACTTGGAAGCAAATAAGAGCTTTGATCCGGTTTATTGTCAACTGATGGTGCTGTGTCTCTATTGAGCTCCTCGCTAATGCCATTGTAAATATTGCCAGTCTTGAGATGCAGATGATTTGCTGTCGCTGTAAGAAATTGCCTTTCCTCCTCTCCGTTGACCCTCTGCACTGGAATATGACATGAGAGCTTGACCAGTGTTATGGACGCATTTTTTGCAGAGGTCTTCGTATTGGGGTTTGAAAATGCTCTGACAAGGAGATCCTCAGACTCCAGCGGTGCCAAGTTTCTGCAAGGTCTAATGTCTTTGTTTGCCGAAGCAAACTTCAACATTTTGTCCATGGAGTCCCAATCAACGTGAATTTCTACTGGACCTAGGTTGATCTCCGAATTGCTCAAATCGCAATGTCCTGCAATTCCCACGGTTTGGCCAGGTGCACTAGTTTGAACAGATGCGACAGGAGGAGAATTCGGTGTTGTCTCTGCTGGAGCTTGACCCAGTAAGAAAAGATTCCGATATGGAGAAACATAGCTCGCGTGAATTGAGATGCCTCCCACTGAGAACTCGCATTCCACTGATCGATGACTTTTGTTGTTCCTACTGCTTTGTGCTGAATAATTGATGTCCGCGATGTGCATTAACAATATTGGCTCGCAACGAAGCCCGTGTCTCGCAGCAGACCAAAACTGGTATTGAGGATCAAAGGCCCTTACACCTGAGTGCCTTAGGTTTTTGGGATCATCATCGTCGGAATAGCCTGTCAGAGCAGATATATCATCTGGTGGGTATGGATCAAATTGCTCCGCGTTGTCAGGAGGGTTGAATTCGTCTTCGTAAATGTAATCACACACGGCAACGGAGAATCCAGATAGAAAGGCTGTGGCAGAAAACGATAACCTTTCCCCTGCGATAGTGCCATCTTGTGCCATACGCCCTCCTCCATCGCGCTTCCTCGAAGTTGCCAATGTTTCCACATCCCTAAATTGCATGCTGGGTGCATTAGATTTCAGGAGCTGAACAGTCCCTATTTCTGCTGAGGTTTGGAACGCTGTGTTATCAACCAAAAGATCCATTTTGTGTTGGTCCGCAGACCAGTCCATCCCTTCCTTGGAGCGGAAACTCGGTGGGAATGAGTAATACAAAGACGAAGGCTCTAGTGATTGCCCCTGCGCGCCATCGGCCTGCGAACGTCGGATGGAAGCAGCACGTGCAACATGTTTCAGCAGGAGAATTCGCTCCACACTCAACTCATCCTCCAACTTTTCTAGGCGGGATTTCGTTGCTGCAATGGCAGCGTCGTTTGCAGTTGTGGCATTTGGCTGCCCACCTGAGGATGAATGATCCAACAAATAGAGGTCAATGTATTCTTTCCGTATCCTGCTCTGTTTAGCCCAATCCCATCTCCCTTGGGAGCCCATGAATCTTGTTAGAGTGTATTCTTTCTTGACCAATGCGCGTCTGTTGCCATCGCAGGCACATAGTTCCAACAGTTCCTTTTGTTGTTCAATTTCAGTCATGACATTGGCAAAGGCATATCTCCACCAAGATGATATCACGTGTGGAAGGGCCCGGAGTGAATAACGCGATGGTCGTAATGATGGATGTTCTCGATAGATATGGTCATTCCATGCCATCGTGGATTGTCCTTCCTCGGTCATGCGCTTGAGGAGTGCTCTGTCATACGCCTGGGCGGCGCGTATAGTTGTTGGTGGCCGCCCACGTTTCAAGCGTGTCATGGAAGAAGAAAGGGAGTGAAGAAGGAATAATTGACGAGGCGAAACGCTACTTCGAACATGACCCATTTTAAGGCTCAGTTCCAGTCGGCGGGGCGGCGAAAATGAATCCTTGCTCATGTTTGTAGATGGTGTGGTCACTGATCCTGGTCGATTTGCTGATGCAGACGCCACGGTTGGAGGGCGTTTAATCTTCGAGCTTAGAGGAGTTGACGCAGGCTCAGTCGAGGGCAGTCGATTGGGATGCGATGATGGCTCTGATCCGTCCACCGCAACTTTTCGCCTCTTCTCCCGCTTACCTCTCCGCTTCGTAGTTTCCGTACCCTTGGAACCACTCGTTATCACAGTTGTACTCGACTTAGAATGAGTATCAGCTGATTCCTCATTCTTCTTTGGTGATGCCATGTCTAGTCCTACTGTTTGAGATTCGCGATGCAGGGTGCACCGTAATTCGATGTCTGTTGGTCCCATGACCATATCTTCCTCTGTCAAATCGTTCCAAAGCAAAGTTGTGCCTATGATCCCATTGCCATCTGCTCCTGCAAGCCCTCCCCAGGTGTCGCCTACTCTTGACGCTATTGGGTACATTCTTCGTAGAAACACGCCAACTTGCTGAAATTGAATTAGCTTCACTGCGGCAGGGTCTGACACTGGCTGAGCAGCAATATCTCCTGTGCCATTATTTCTGCTGCTCGATCCAGCAAGAACAGGGGAAGGCAGTGGACCAGGTCTGACATCGATTCGATCCAACCATAAACCTACTTCAACTTGGCCTTCTCGCGACCAAATGGATGGACGTTCATTGATACTACCCCCGATCTCGTTTTCCTTTACGTTTTCTTCCGCGGTGGAGCCGGTGCTTCTAGTTGATAATGTATGCCGATGGTGTCGCCTCGCCACGTTGATAACCCGGTTCTCCGGAAAGGTAGCCTGTCGACCCATAAATCTATGCTCTCGCTTACGTACGTTCTGCCTCTGCCGTGCACTTGGCTCCTGCTTTTGTCGCTGTTTCTGCTGAGGCGACTTCTCGTCCGGCGATTTCCCCTCTGCCTTCGCTCGTCGACGGAGCGAGGTGAAATCTTTGTCGAAGTGGCTTTGCCCGATGACAGAAAATTGGACTCGTACCACCGAAAGAGAAAGAGAATCGAAGACACGCCAGAGCAAGGACTTTATGGTAGAAGAAAGATAATTTTCCACTCTGGAGCGGTAGGTGTTCGTTGTGCATGATGTATTGGTCGTGCCGGTGGTGGCACTGCAGTCGGATGGAGGTTCTTGCAACTTGGCTGCATGTGCTTTTGCCGATGTCGACTTGTCAACAGACGACTGCAGCCCGCACTGGATTGAGGATGTCACCAAAGATTGCAACCCATCCAAAGCAGGGGGGAATGGATCCAACCCCGCCAACAATCTACGTTCGGCTGTCTGTAAGATGCGATTCTTCTCTTCTCTTATTTTCTCTTGCAGCCGTTCCTCTGCCAGTTCTGCGTTCTCTGAAAACAGCGACCTGCTCTGCTTCTGCCGATCATGATGAGACTGCTGCAAGGCGTTCAAATATGGGTCGCGATGGATAATTTCATACCCCAAAGAGAGCTTCACCCCCTGGATCTCAATTGATGTACAGCCCGGTGAAGGTCTGTCTTCCCCTTCCCCTTGTGCCTTGTCAATGGGGTCCATCTTCCCCCCGCGATCGTTTTCTGGAGCTGAACATTTCGAGGAAGAATGGGCTGACCCAACCAAGAGACTTTTCCACGGTATTTGAACATTGACTGAATCGATACTGCCGTGTATCAGTTTCCATTTGATTTGTGCTCCATTGCTGCTACCGCCTAATCCACCACCATCATCGCTGCGGTTGAGAAATCGTTCAAAAGCCTCGGGACGAAGCTGCACGTTATTCAGTTCTACATTCCCGGACCATAAACCTACAGAAAGAGATGATGGAGTAAGGTGCCCCAGCTCCTGATTATCTTCCGGTGGGATGTCACCGCCGCCTTCGTTCTCCAACTTTATGTATGGCGAAAGGAATGCAGCGGCCCATTCGGAAAGCCGCCTGGACGGATTGTAATAGCCTGCCATCTCTCTCAACTAATGCAATCCAGCCGCACGTGGTTGATGTTGATCTATGTTGATGTTGATCTATGTTGATGTTGATGCAGCCGGAACGCGGAACACCTCATACCTCATCCTCATGTACCGATCAACCGATCGCCTACCATATCAACGTCCTCAGGAGCTCACTGGCCAAGTAGGAGCTGATGGTTATTCGTCAAGGCGAGCCATAGGCAGATGCGTCGCGGGGTGTGGGTGAGAGAGGAGGAAGAGGTCTAGGTCTGAAGGCAGTCACATCATCTTCACTTGCAAAATCCTGCCGTTCTGCTGGGCGAAGCCCGTAGGTAGTACGCGGCGAATAGTGATCGGAAATTTTTGCCAAGATAAAAATGGGCGCAAGTTTTGAGTGAAGTTTCAC
>JALLOV010000228.1:0-16336 GCA_036939655.1 Thalassiosira allenii | reverse complement strand
CCTGAAATGAACACACAACAACAATATCATGATACTTTGAGCGAGTATTGCAGACACATGTAGGAGTGCTCGATGCGCAATACTGAGAGACAATGCTTACCTTGACAGCATCACACTCTCCACGCTGGATAATCTCCTTCGCACCCTTTTGGTCTAGCATAGTGGAGAGATGAGCTGCAGCCCCACAGAAGATTGGGTAAGTGGAAGATCCAAACCCAAGCACAGCGCACTCCTTCTCTCTGAGCAAGTGTCCTTTCTCTTCGAACAAGAACGAAAAAAACTTCTCAGAGAGAGACGGGAGCTCGCCATTACCTGAAATTTAGTCGGTTGAATTGGCGATGCATGCTTGATGAGACGAATGCAACTAAGGACGCTGTGAAGCAAGATTATAAACCCTAACTCTTACCCTGAGTCGAAGTGACAAAGATGGTCAATGTTGTCAGCCTAAGCAAGGTCAAGATTTCTGTGTCATCTGCGGCATTGATTCCGCAAGCATCAAAAAATGACACCTTGAATGAAGTGCATGAAAAAGAAAATGTGTTGGCACAAATTATTTCGAGACAATTACACAGGACTTGCAAAACTAATCTTACATTGCAACCAGAAGATAGGAGAATCGCACCCAGGTCGGAGGCATACTTTGAGGCATTTCCGGTTACCGATGCATAAATGATTAGCACCGGCTGCTTTCGATCTAAAGTGACGAGAGAACAAAGCAAATACTCAATTCCGTCCGATTAAGATGCGAGAGAACAAGATGATGCAGTGTGCTTACCTCGACACCTGTTCAGATGCCACTCGCTGCACGAAACCTCCGGAACGTTGATGAAGCCGTACATCCCCGAGCTGACGTACCCCCTGTAGTGCCTCGGCTTCTTCAGCCGCAGCTGGACGACGTCGCCCTTCTTAACTTCTACCTTGTCCACCTCGAGGGACGACAGCGGCGTCTCCCTCAACAGCCTCGGCACCGCGTACAGGACCAGCGGGCCGATGACCCAGTATAAGCTCTGGTTGTGCTCAAGCAGGTTCCCGGTTCCATGAACGCACATGCAAACCAACATCACGAGGAGCAGCTGGTGGGTGTACCAGAAACGGTTGAAATGATTCCTCCTTTTGAAGGCAAAGCTGTAGGCGACGATGATGCACAGAACCATTATGATACCGGTAATGCCGGCCCGGGTGCTCAGCATGTACCCCCACCGGGCGGCTGGAGACTCGGGCGGGTCCAGCCTGTCCCCGAACACGGCATAGATGTCAGCTTCGTTAGCAACCGAGAACCGGTGGAAGTCGCAGATATGAGCAGCGGTGTGGGACGCCGCCAGAAGTCCGAAGACGATCCCCATCACTATGTGACCCTCCTGGGTGGCGTCGAAGGGAAAGATGAACCGCAGCGGAGTCTTGTGAAGGAGCGTCAAAAAATGCCTGCACATCATTAGGAGGGTCAGGAAGGCGTTGAAGTTCAGAGCGCTGGCGCAGCCTCGAGCCACGGTGATGCAGCTCCCGAAGAGGGCCTGCGCGTCCTCGTCCCGGGCGTACTTCATCGCCTTGAGAGTAAACGCGGCGACGTTGCCGCCGACGTACAGGGCGATCCACAGGAAGTCGATCCAGCGGTTCCTCCAGTGCGTGAGCAGGTGGCTCGCCCAGACCTGCTCGTTCTCCACACCTTCCTCCTCCTCCTCTTCCTCGTCCATGGCATCTCGCACGCTCGAGGCGGTCTCCCTGCGCTCCGAAAGGGCAGCCTCATCCTCGAAGACGGCTAGCATGTCCGGATGGCGGTCGAAGATGCCCCGGAACCTCGATCGAGTTATCTCCACATGACCTTCCTCCTCTCCGCCGTCTCCACTAGTCGCATCGTGTATCAAAGCGTCGACGGCAGCGTCGATGACCGAGCCGTTGACGTCCTGGGAGGCGAGCTTGGTGTGCTCGGCGGCGGCCCGCATGAACGCCCGGATGTCGGCTCGAGTAAGAGTGCCAGTATCCTCCAGGTCGAGTGCATCAAACGCCTCGTCGATCGCGTCGGCGGGCCCTTTGGCTTTCGCAGTCAGAATCGACTTGGAATACGCGGCTGGTATACGAACAAAGATTGACCAGTGAGTTATTTGGCCGCGCAAGTGCAACTCATTCATGGGTCACATCACGTGCTCACCTTTCAGCTCCGACCCGGCCAAAGTCCGCCTGAACCTGCTCCTGCTGCCGAGCTTGCCCACGATGTCCTCGTCGGTGCTGATCGACGCCGCCGAGGGCGGCCTGTCGCTCCACTGCGGCTCGTCCTGGAGCAGGGGAGAGGTCAGCTTGTTCTCCTCGTCGTCCATGTTGATTTTATGAGAGGAGTATCCATCTCCATCTCGACAATGATGTTGGGTTGAGATTTGAGATGGACGCGTGTCGAAAGCGCGAATCTCTACGTAGATTTCTGCGAGGGATGGAATACATAGTAGGTGCTGGTCGATTTAAGGGTTGGACTGCCGCGCGGTTGGTCTCAACCTCTCCATTGACGTCGTTGTCATAGCTCATTTTGCTCCTCACACCCTCATATTTCATATTTAAGGCTTGAGAACATCATGGCTGATACTGATACAGAGCGATTGAATAGTACCCGCACGGTCAGCGTGGTCGACCTGCCAGACGCGAGGCTGGCGTCGATCGCCGCTATGTACCTACAGGTGCAAGGAGAAGCTTTCTCCGTTCCATCAACAACAACTGACTTCTGACTTATTATCTCCCTCTTGCCTTTATGTGGACGCCACCACAGTCGTGCTCACTGCACTACGACCTTTCACTTCACAGTAGGATGGCAATCAAAGAGACTTTACTAGTAGTAAAGCCGCACCTTTTTTGCCTCCAATGGCCAACTGTCTGTACAGCAGTTGGGCCATGTCCACCATAGGCCAATGAAAGAGAGGGTGGGAAGGAACGTAGTGTGGGTGGGAGAGAATGATGACGATGGATTGAAGTCAGAATGTAGAGTGGAGCAGAGCAGTGGAAGTGGTCTGCATGCCTGCGGCTGCAACGTGGAGTAGGAGGACCTATCGAAACCAAGGAGGAAAAGGACAAGTGCTCTTGCTCCACGTATGCATCAGTAGCCGAGAAAGGAAAAGGATGATCTAACTGACGAAGGAAACTGTCGAGGGTTGCTTATTCAGCAAAGGGAGGAGCAATGCTTACGCAGCAATTGCAAAGGAAGGAGGGAGACTCGTGTGCTTGTGCAGCATGTGAGAAGGAGGAAGTAGGGATGCCCATGCTTGTGCAGCAATGGGAGGATGGTAAGAGTGCTTATTCAGCAACGGGAGGAGCAATGCTTGTGCAGCGATTGCCAGGGTCAGGATGCATATTGAGCATCGGGAGGAGCAAAGCTTGTGCAGCAATTGCAAGGGAAGTGACCGTGCTTCTTCAGCAAAGGTAGGAGAAGTGTCGGGCATCTAAATCGAGTAGGGGCCCCAGATCGCCTTGCGGCGTTTGACGGCGCCATACGGAACTTTGAGCCTGTCCATGCCTGAAGGGACGGCGTGGGGTGTCAAGTTGGCAGGGTTGAATTCGCTTGTTGACTTGGTATAAGACTGATACTTGGTGTTTGATGGCTTGGAGTTTGGAATAGATGGCCACTGCAGGGTAGCGGCGAGTACTGGTGAGTGAGCTCGGCTTGGCTTGGGAGGTACCACGAGCAGGGCCTCAGGGTGTTGTCGCTTTTTCAGGAGGGCAGCGAGCACAGCAGAGATCACTTTTGGAGACGGAGTCCAAACTTGGCAGGTAGTTTCGTCAGGAAGATAATCCTTGAGCGAGGCAAATAGTTCACGCCAGGAAAGTTCAAAGTCGCGTGACAGTGCATCGGCAATTGGGTTAGACGGCCCCGCGAGGTAGTCGTGCCGTGGAACATAACGGTGAAAGCGTTGGTGAACTCCAAATAATCTGAGCAGATGTGCAGGGACCTTTTCAGTTGTAGCACTGCCTTTGCGCTGCCAAAACAGAGTATTGAGGTTGTCAGTCTTGCTCAGGACTGTGCGTTCACGGATGTCGAAAGTCTGGGATATTGCTTCTAAATGGAGCAGCCCGCCAGCGAGCTCAAGGTCAGAGTTGGAGATTGTTCCGCCAGGGTTTTCGGAGGTAACCAATCGATCAGTGATGTACTGCGGCCATTTGATGCGCCATGCAACTGGCTTGTTATCAAAACCGTCTCGTGGCACAAGATGATCTGCTGGGAACCAGACACCGCCTGCGCCTAAACCAGAGGCGTCATGATGGCCTTCCGCTGATGGAAGTAAGGGTACTAGCTCTGCAATTCGTGTTGGACGATTCTCAATGTCGGCAAGGATCCAGCGGAAGTCGTCCAAGGCATGATGGACACCCTTGTTCAGGGCCACCCGCCCCTTGAGTTTAGTGCTTAGAGCATGTTGCATGTGGCTGAAAAGATTTCGAGCACCAGGTAAGGCAAGGGACATCGACCTAAGCTCGCCCAGAACTTTGTGCCACTTTCGAATGCTTGTTCGTTTCTGTGTCACTGGGATCTCGGACAAAATTTCTGAGAGCCTCTCAAGACGATGGGGAGGGAGCCGAATGGTCATGGTGACAGTATCAATAATCCAGCCCAAGATGACTTTGATGGTGCTCCATGAGCAGTCCCCCTTTTCGAGTTTCTTGAGGGACGTCGGCTGGCGCCTGAAGGGGCCATCCATAGAATCCAAAGGTCGAAACACATCATCAATAGCGTGCAGTAGAATCTGACGCACACGACGACTGTTGGGGCGCTGTTGGGCAAGGGCAATGAAGTCATCAACGAAGACATCAACGTATGCCAAGGGATTGAACTGTGATGGCAGGGAAGGATCTCTCTCAGGAGGTAGGGGTACTGCTACAGCAGAAGCCAGAAGCGCCTCCTTATAGCTTGAAATAGACAAGGGACCTGCATTCACTACTGGTGGGTCACCTGGCACCACTTGCTCGGCTCTGTCATTTTGAGGACGAGGCTCTGGTTTAGACCGCTCGCAGAGGCGCTGTTCGGCATGATCAGCAATTGTTTTGGTTGTAGACGAGAGACTTGAATTCACTACTGGTGATAAGTCACTCTCTGAGACAGAAGGATCCGCTGGCACCACTTGCTCTGCTCTGTCATCAAGAGGATGAGGCTCTGGTTCGGATTGCTCTTGGAGGCGTTGGTTGGTGAGGTCCGCAATAGTTTCGGTAGCTGTCGAGAATACTGGAGGGCTGTTACTCCATCCCATGGGTAATACCAGCGGAAAGGCTACGAGGGGTGCTTCTCCTGGTTCGGTAGGAAAGACTACGCCCAGTTTTGGGATATCACTGATGTTGAGGTTGATGCGATAAAAGCCATCTGACANATCTTCATTGATTCCCCAGAATGAATAATCAACTATCCATCGGGGACGGCGGCCACGCTGAGGGACTACTCCTGGTGGTGAATAACGGAGACCGGGCCATTCTTTGACGGCATTCGCTGGAAGAATGAGCCACTGCCCCTTGTTGATCATGTCCTCAAACTCTTCATGCAAGAAATCCAAGTGGCCCATGCAGCTCCTGTGGGGACCACGGGATAAGGCCTGATTGATTTTGTCCACTGTCCATGGTTGGGTAGAAAATCGAACTGGTGCACCACGGTATTTCAAATCTTTGAGTAAGTGCCGGGCAGGGTGATGCACCTTATCCAAGGATGCAAAATCCCCCCGCGGGCGTTTCAATTTGACTAGACCTTCCAAGCCCAACTGCTCCAACCTCATCGTGTCCTTGCTTATCAGGCTCTGCAGCCTTTCCTTAGGAGTGGACGGGGGCACGGTTTTTGCAGGCGTCGGTTTCTCCGCAGTCTCGACAACCTCAACTCCAGCATTGCTCGCGTTAGGAAGCCTCTGACGTGGTGGTAGCTTGCTTGAACCGTGTGGGGTACCAATGTGAGACGAGGCTGTAGATTTCGAGGAATCGAACCCGGCCCCCTTCGTAGGCGGGGTGCGTTGGGGTTGCTTGCTCAAGTCCTTGATGGATATACCATGATAGTCTGCGAGCCGTGCACACACACTTTGGAATTCTCTCCACTGCCGATGAGGTTGCAATGTATGGAAACTTGAACTAGCATGGTCACGGCGAAATTGTCGTATCTCAGATGCTGAGTAATGTAGTGATGATTTGTTGCAGCTACTTGCGTGGGGGTATGCAACCAGAGTGACAGGGATGGATTTTGGAATGAATCTGACCTTCTTCGCGCAATGAGCCCCCCCTCCAGGGTCTTGGATGGGCTCACTCGCTTCTCCCTTCTTGGATGCTCCCCACTCGGAATGATTTTTCTGACAGTGGGAATTTGCAGCATTTTCGCAGTCCCTGCGCTCCTTGGCATTGTGCTGTACGTGGGCTGGTACAAATGGGCGTGCTTCAGGAGATAATGGATGCAGCTTGGCGCGGGGTTCTGGCTGGGGATACTCCTTTGTTTTCGGCGATGTGTACTCAAACGCTGAGGCAAAAGGGTTGAGCGATGACCATTGGAGGTAACGTTTATCCCCCGTTGGTCTTGGCATTGATCCTTTTTGGGACGGGGGTAGAAGAGCGAACCAAATCCGTAATGATCCAGGGTTGGAAGAATCGACCTCTCCTCCTTGATTAGCAATTTTGCAGAATTGTTGGGATGCCGTGTGCTTGGTTAATTTTTCGCCGCGTCTCGCGGCTCCTTGAGTTGGTAACCAATAACCATCGGCTGATAGTCCAATGTCCTCTGTCGATATGTTGGGCCAAGTCCACGATAGCATCTCCCCCTCTACTCCAACTACGATGCCGTGACTATTCGGACGTAATTTCGGAGACGCGAGGATGCGATGATGTTTTCTACCCAGCGGAAACAATGTGGCTGCTATCAACCTTTCACACCCTTGTTGCTCGAGCAGTTTATGCGGCATGGAAATACACAGTTTGTTGCCCGCAACCTGTGCAACAATGGAGATTGCAACAGGGCATTCGGGACTGGCTCCTGCCATTGGACGGATCTCCAGCGGGCGGCGAACAACGCTGGTAGCGGCCATGGTGGCGGGGATCGGACTGGGGACATGCAACATGCTGCTCAATTGAACTGCAAGGAAGGCTGCTACAAAAGCGACGAGCGCGACGGTAGCCGTCGTCCCCATCACAGGCGCAGGCGCCGTAAGAGGCGGCGGTATCAAGGACACCGCAACGATGAAGGGCTGAGCCAAGGTTAACGAATTCTATTCTCTATTCCAGAGGGTTTCATCTTCCGCTCCTACGACGACAACAAAAATGAGCTGAAACGAGCGCAGATGAAGTGAGGAGGTTGATTCGTTCCTGTTCACATTTACAAGTTATTTGTATCTCATGAACCTACCTACCTAGACATGATGTGTATCTAGATAGAAAACAAGTTATGAGTACAATACCAGTACAATACTCTCGTTCTGTTGCTTCTTTCACCTCACCCCCTCATCAACACAGAGACGAAGACTCTTGCCAAGAGAGGGACCGACGATAGTCATGCATGACTGATGACTGATCCAAAGGAGCGGATCTACGTCGGCGGCCTCGACCCCAGCCGCGGCCTCACTGTGGAGCTCGTGGCATCGAGAATGCGGATCAAGGGCGTCGAGATTCTGTCCATCAATGATGTGTCCACCGCCACCGATGATGGCAGCGGCGAGCGGCGTCCCAAGGATGGTGATGGCAAACGGTCAAAGAGCATGATATACGACCCCGAGAAGGCGGTGGTCGACGAAGACGGGGATTTGGTGGACACTCGTAACTTTTTCTACCTCGAGGCGCGCCCTGCCGCTACCGCAACCGCAAGTGAAAGTGCGGAGGTGTCGCCCAGTAGCACGCCGGCAAAGTCTGCGCTGGATCTGCTCGCCAAGCAATACAATAGCGTGAAATGGAAGGGGTGCCAGTTGAGGGTAGAGGCGGCGAGGCCTCATTTCTTGAAGCGCCTGGAGGAAGAACGGGCGCTTCGAGCTACTGCTGGCGAGAAGGGTGGAAATGATGAGGCACATCAGACCATTGCAACTGCTGCCGTGGACCAGCCAGAGAACAAGAAGACTGCAGCCAGGCCCAGGCGCAGGCTGCGCATACGCAAGAGATTCGGAGAGGAGGCCTTTCACGTCGACACCCTCCCCCATCCGCTGGAGCTTCCCCGACGGCGTGCGAACGACGTCCGGGGATGGGAGGAGTTCGCAGCGCTCCACAAACGGATGCAAAACAAGCGGCGGTCCCAACACGAAAAGCTAGTCGAGAGGCGCAAGAACGAGAGGAGGCGCTGGGCCAGCGGCAAGGGGAAGGAGAAGGGTGATCCTGCAGCTTCCGGGGAGGGGAGCGATGACTTGCGATCGCTGATCTTCTTGAACAGGGGGATTCACATCCGTTTCAATGATTCGTCGGGTGAAGACAGATTCAGTGAAGAAGAAGTATTGATGAAACCCACAGATGATATTGCGAAAGAAGAAGAATCTGCCACATCTTCTTCTGCAGTCTCATCTGATTCTGAGGAGTCATCGATTGTTGATCAAGTCGAGTCAAGAGTAGGTGCTGGGTACGTTTGGTCAGATGACGACGATGATGACGATGATGATGATGATAACAACGTAGACAAAGCTGGACAAAGAAGTGATCTTAGCAGTGAAGAGGATGATGACTTGGGTGGTAAAAAGGGCAAACCGGAGGAGAAGTATACATGGTCAGATGAGGAAGACGATAACAGTACAGACGGCCACAGTGGCAGCGAAGGCGCTGATCTTAAGCGGTATTCTCACGAAACTGAAAAGAAGAAGTTGATTGACGGGTCTGCATACACAAAAGCAGTTGCGATAGACGAATTCTCTGGCGGAATGGACTTTGACCTTGCTCCAACTTCTTTTGGAGAGGAAGGCCCCGGTAGCAGAGCTTGTAGTGGAGATGATATTAGCTTTGGTAGCAATGGTGACGACACATCTCAGCTGTGCCTAGAAGACGATATCCGATCCAATATGGGTGTTCTTTCGAAGCTGTTTCCAAATGAGAGCTTTGATAAGCAGCCACTTGCAGCATCTATCGCCGTGAGCAGCAAAGATCATGAAGGTAACGAAGATGGCATAGGTCCCGGGGTCGGGGAACTCGGAAAAACGCAGAATGCGTCATCAATGTTTGGAGCTGGGTTGATTATGCAACGGTATGACCCGACAAAAGAATCTGATAAGCGCTTTGAACAACCGCAAGCCAACAAGGATAACAGCGTAGATGATAAAAAGCCTCCACTGAAGGAAGACAGCGTCAAAAGCAGTGGTGACGAAGTGACCTCTTCAAAGGGAGAAGGATCGGTATCAAGCGAGAGTTCGGGTACAAAGTCTGATGCAGAGGTTGACAATACCGAAGAGAAGGATCTTGCAGATTCCAGAAACAAAAAGTCAATTATGCCTGTCAATGTTGATGGGAAGGTCGTGCCCGACAAAGATATATATGAACAAGACAAGCTTGAGGATATCTTCAAGGAAGCGCGTGAAGGCAAATCTGAACCTTTCTCGCTTGCAAATGTATTTCAGACAGAGGAGAAGGTCCAGGCTGAGAAAGAATCAGAAGAGGATGTTTATGAACAAGGCAAACTTGAGAACATCTTCAAACAAGCGCGGGATGAAAATACCAGCAATGCAGGAGCAGGTGGTAGCTTTGCATTCGGCTTTCAGAGCCAGTTGCCAGGAGATAAAGCTGGTGATGACAAAGGTGTTGGTGATGGCAGTGAACCGTTTTCTTTTGGGTTTGATCTAAACGAGGCAGCCTCGTCTCAAGTGGATTCAGAACGCGAACTCACGCCCAGTGCAGCTCAAATCAAGTCAACATCGGAGCCAGCAGCAGAGAGGCCAAAGGATGAAAAACCAAGACGGAAAAGGCGGGTTGGTATGAGATTTCCCGAGGCCGATCTTGACAAGTACGAGGAAATGTTCTTCAGTTTGAATGAGGGTCCACAGATTCTCCATGACCTGGACGGCATGAAACAACACGAAGAGAACCAAGAAAGATGGCAAAAGGAGCGGCAGGTCCTGACTGCGGACTGGAAGAGAAAGCAAAAGTCCGCAGCATCAAGAAAGGTGAAGAAATTTCGTAGGTCGTAGAGAGTTGAAGTGCTACATAAGTTCAAGTGGAACATGATACTGCAGCTGCTCAACGCGTTTAATTGGGTGGAGTCCGACGCATGGGTCTGCACTCGCACAACATGTCTACAGTTGTGGGTGTAGTCAAAGACTTGATATGAATATGTCCAAACAAAAGTGCTTGTGTTTTTCAATAGTTACATATGCCGATAGGATCATCCCGGCAGAAGTCATGATAGTATTTATCGTTTCCTGGAGAAAACCCCATCAGCGCCGGTATCCAAAGTACAGCTGAGATGATACATGTAGTCGCGATCAAAAAGAATATTGCTGAATAGAGCACTCCATCTGGCACCTGATTCCCCCTTTGACGTTGCTTTCGATTCCACAGAACTTGCACGACAATCAAGTTGGGTATGAAGAAGAGGAAAAACATGGCATTTTCTAAGTGCCTCGCCAGTTGAAGAACAAGATAATTGCACCGTAGATTGTGTTTTCCAGTCGGTAAAGCGGAGCTCCCAGGACGGAAGCGTACAGGCGCCAGGCCCACAATTCGTGCTGTGTAATGAGCTCTTTGTATGTCGAGTTGTCATACGATTTTTCGGTTTGGGAGTTGGCTTCGTTGTCTAACCTCGAACCCACTGCCAATCGAGCGAATCGGTAGGTTTGGACCGCGCAGACAAAGACGCAGGTTCCAAACAAAACGTTACCAATATCTTCATACACGTTGCATCGACTTGTTTTCCATATCAGCGTCCAGGAGGTTGCAGCTCCCGAGGCCACCAGCGCCGCCACGATGTACAGCCGGCCACACCATCTATGAAACGTCATGTATTTCCTTCGAAGCGCCTTCCAAAGCTGCACGGGTCCCAGTAACATTAATATCACCCCTCCGCACAAATGCAGAGCCATCACGCGGTTCGCGGCAAATTTGTTGGGTCTGTACAGATGCAGATCGGTCGCATCCCATGCCCACTCGACGGCGTGTGGGGAGGCATCGGAGAAGTAATGCCGCAGGTAGTGACCGGCCGCGAACGCTCCGAAGACCAGCGACGATGCCCAAACCGTCGCTGCTAGCGCAGTCACTAGCCTCTGGTGTTTGTTCGCATTGCAGGAAACATCTCTTGATGTGGTATCAGGCAGGATCAACGGCGTCGTCTCGAGAGGACGGCGGTCCTCGTCGGAATCGGGTGCCGCGGCCGAGGTCATGTTGCGGGGATACCTCGAACATCGAATCCTCTAGAGCAAACTAGGTGCTAGGTATTGCTAAGCCACCAACACTGACGCGAGATGATGAGTGGTATGTTATGTCCTTGTAGCTTGGTGGTAATGATCAACTGGGGCTGCTGGGCATGGGGGGAGCACATGATGTGCCGCCCTGTGCCGCCGCCCGACCGGACGCGCCGCCGACCCGCCAGGGCGATACTTTGTAAGGTAGGAATTAGTACTTCATGTTACTGACATTTTCTGAGAGGGCCTCTCTTTCTCTTTTCTCCGTTCATCACCTGTTCATCACAACTTCGAGCTAGCACTGCTGATCATCCAAACAAAGACGTGCTTTCATAAAATGTTATCGCGTCTATCGTATGCGTCCGGGAGCTCTGTGCATATCAATGCAGAAGAAGTAACACAGAAGCTGAGCTAAGAGTCAAGAGGGTAACATGACGAGGACTGAAGACCTCAGAATCCTTGGGTTGTCCTCGTCAGATGTCGAGGCCGAAGATAGCCGTGTCAGGATTCGCAAGGCTTTCCTCAAACTGTCGCGCACTCATCATCCAGACAAGGGAGGTACAACTGAGGCTTTTCAGAACCTTTCTGCTGCATATGACCGATTGATTCATCGTGAAGGCAACGAGGATACCGTCGAGGAGGAGGACGCCGAGCCAGCACAAGAACACGACGACCAGTGGCAGTGGGATTATTCTGAGTTTTTCAATGTGTATGAAGAAAGGGACTACAATTATGACGAATACCACGACGTCTTTGCGTCTTGGGAAGAGACACAAGAGCAGAGAAGAAGAGAATGGTCAGAGCATCATCGGCAACAATCGAAGCATGGAAAAGATTATCGTGACAAGAAGGCAAAAGCTGGATCGAAGACATGCATGTTTTGTGGGGAGAATGCAGCCATTACGAAAAGAAAGGCAGAAAATAATGGCATTGATTGGGAAGAGTATGATCGAAGTACGAAAGTTGAAGGATATCCTGCATATATTACTTGTTGGGGCTGCAAGGATACGCACAAGAGTGTACTTACAGAGAGGCAGGCTTGTAACAAGTTTGCCAAAAAGTTGGATTTCAGAGTGAAATCACAGCAGACTGGCCGTGAGTACAATCCAATATTCAGAGAACTAAGGCGCGCCAAGCGCTCATTTCATCACATGCCAGTGACCCAAATGTATGAAGGAGAAACTTTGAACAGCGAATACTTTTGGTACCCAGACCTCGAGCGCGCGGCACTATCTCGTGGCTGGAAGCCAAGAGGTCACCTCAAAGAGTCCGTACCTTGGACTAGGAAAGACGTGTCAACCTCTCTAGTATCCGCTGACAGTCCGCCGAAGAAAAGGGCTCACTCGAAAGTTGTCACACCAGGATCGCCGGCGAAGAAGGGAAAGAAGCGTGGTGGAGACTATGATAGTGACAATGACAGAAAACCAAGTGCAATGAAGCCCCGTAGGTTGCTTTGACTATTGTATCAGCAGCGAAGAATAAATGTCTGTGTTTTGATGTATAATAAAAGTGAGCTTAGAGACTAGATACTAATAAATGCAAAGAACATGAATATCTCAAGGAACAAAGCCAGCCCGGCGAGCTCAGATGTCCTTCCAACTCACGGCGCCATCTCCTGGCTAACAATCATGCATAGATGCTGGCACGATGCATTCACTGCTGAAGACAGCTGGTCGTCTAAAGCTTACTACCCATCAACGGGACCTCTGGCCAGCTACTTCACAGAAGAAGTAAGTCTTACCAATGTTGCTGATCAGCAAACCTGAGCCAAGCTTGCAGTAAATGCTCAAGCTCCATAGCGTTACTTGCGGGCTGGTCACGAAATCGCCAGAGTACGTATCTGAGACAATGAACAACAAATAGGTACTTTGAGCTCGCGAGCTTTTTTTCAAGGCATAATGCTGGCTTCAATACCCCTCAATACAATAAATGATGCAAATACTAGCTTGTGCGAATTAGTCAATTTGATACAACACCTTTCCTTTGCTCTTCCCCGCTTCCAAATAGAGATGCCCCTCCGCCGCTTGGTCCAATGGGAAGGCGCAGTCCACGCTCACGTTCAACTTGCCCTCCTTCAGCCAGCCGAAGATCTCGTCTGCCCTAGACACCAGTTCGGCGCGGTCCACGGTATAATCTAACAGCTTCGGGCGGGTGACATACGCGGACTTTCCAATCAAGCGCAGAACGGGGAAGGCCGGGACAGCCCCGCTGGCGTTGCCGAAGGAGATGAAGATACCGCGGTGCGCGAGGGATCCGATACTGATGTCGACGGTGGACTTTCCAATACCATCAATGACTGCCTTGCAGCCCTTGCCCTCGGTCACCTCCATCACTCGGGAGACGATGTCGACGGATTCGTAATCCTCATAGGATGCACCAGGTACCTCGTCGAGGACGATCAGATCGTCGCAGCCCAACGTGCTAGCAATGTCCGACTTGCCCTTGGAGCAGGTTCCGATGACCTTAAATCCCCTTAGCTTGGCCATCTGCGCCGCCCACTGACAGGTGCCGCCGCCAACTCCGTGGATGAGGCACCATTCCCCGGGCTTGATCAGGTCCGCGTGCGCCGAGCTCGTCAGGTAATGGGCAGTCAATCCCTGGACGACGCAGGAGGTGGCGACATCCAAGCCGACGCCATCCGGGACGGGGAGGAGCTTCGCCGCGGGAACGGCAGTGTATTGAGCATAAGAGCCGAAGACGGAGTAAGCCACGGAGTCTCCCACTTTGATGCCCTGCTCGGCGGCCTCATCTGACACGGCAGCAACGGTTCCTCCTCCCTCCTGCCCACCAACAAATGGAAGGTCGCGGGGATACAAACCCTTGCGGTGGTACGTGTCGATAAAGTTGATGCCAGCGTACTGATTCTTCACGATGACCTGCCCAGCCTTCAATTCAGGAGTCGGGAAGTCGGTTTCCACCTTCAGAGCGTGCGCATCACCGACTTCTCTGACCACTGCAGCCTTTCCCGTTTCGTATTATGATCATGGTGTTGAAATGGATCGCAGCAGTGTTAGAAAACATAGAGATGAAGTTGGGAAAGGTTAGACGATTTCAATTTTCACAAAATAATATGCACAAGATGTGCAAAGCCGTTATTGTGCCTCAAATCACATCGAAAGACAGATAAGGGACACACTCAAGTCGGCCAAGCAGTCTGTTTCTCTAGCGCTCATTAGTAAGAATTCAAACCACCATTGATCTCGACGGTCCGCGCAAATGCCCAGGATTCACCCCGAGGAGAAGGCGGGAACCGCGGCGCGAGGCCGCGGCTGCGACCGCATCCTGCGACCCGAGGGAATCCCGAGCGACGGTCCGCGAGGGTTTGGCGGCGCTCTGTCGCAAGTATGAACGCGTTTCGTATCGTTGGATTTGCCATTTCCGCAAGATACTCCTTCAAGTTGCACGTGGTCTGGATGCACCGGGGTTCCATCCGAGATCGGACGTCAGATCGGAGCTCACCTTCATCGTGGCCGGTATCGACGACATACATCGCAGCGGGAGAAAGGCGGCGAGCCCACTGCTGCGGCCGCCGCAGGTCGAGGCGGAGTTGAGGACGCGGCGGGAGGCGACGGCGAACATGGTGCTGAATTTTATGCCACCACGGTCTTTGTTGTGTTGCTTTGAGTTTGGATTTTTTGCTGGGGGGGGTCTGCATACGTCAGCACGACGTCAGCAACAGATGTGTTGCTTCCACGTGTGTGGCCAGAAGGTCAACGAATTCGAGAACGCAGACTCCCACCAACAAAAAAGATGTGTCGTCGACCCGTCGTTCTTTTTGTCAGAAGGAACTGGAAGGAACCGAAGGAACTCGAATTCCTTCAGCACGAGTCAGCATTCATCAGAACGCAAATCGACAAATCACACAGCACATCAAACGAACCAAAGCACCCGCCGCCGACGAGGAAGAGGTCGTCGCCGCCGCCGACTTTGACGTGCTCATAATTCTGAGAAATACGCAGGGAGTAACCGCTGGTTGCATATCGAAGAGCATCGATTTGGGACTTGGGACCTAAAGCAATTGAATCGGTGGGGTAGGTCTAACCTTGTCTCCTCAGGGAATTTAGCAACGCGCGCCATAAAAATATAGTACAATATCGGCAGCTATCGGCAGCTATCGGCAGCTATCGGCAGCAAGATGACGCCGTCGTCTGCATCGAGTCTATCCCTCGCAGCATTTATGCTGGCCGCCGTTTCGGCTCCCCAGCACGCGACTTCCTTCCCGGTGTCGCGGGTGCCGCTCGACGCCCGCCCGGCGGCGGCGAGTAGCAGGAGTGCCCGCTATCCCAGGGCCTCGCCGTTGCACATGGCAGTAGACATGCCGACGAGGCCTATGGAGCCGATGGAGGAGGAGCGGGAGAAGAACAAGAAGAATAACAGCGACGACGAGAAGGAATGGAAGCAAGTGGTTGGCGGGTTTGTTCCTAAGTTCCTCAAGAAGGACGGCGCCGCGGCGCACACCGCCGTGGAGATGGTGGACACTCTCGAGGACTACAAGCGTGCCGTCGTCGACGAGGAAGATAGAATAGTCGTCGTGCGCTTCTACGCTCCTTGGTGTAAAAGCTGTAAGGCAGCCCATCCGCACTTCAAGAAGATGATGTCGGAGCATTCGCCTCATGACGTCAAGTTCGTGGAGGTGCCGCTGAGGAAGGACACGGCGTACCTGCACGAGGGACTGGGGGTACCGTCGGTGCCTTTCGGACACATCTACCACCCCGACGTGGGCTTGGTCGAGGAGAGGAAGATCAACAAGAAGGTCTTCAGGGAGTTTAGAGATGCCTTGGATAGCTACGTTAGTGGTAGCTGTGACCTGCCTACGGAAGAGGATGGAGAAGATGGTATTATGGCGGAAGATGGATTCCAATGAAATGAAAGTTACATATTGCCATCATCGTGAATGGCTAAATGATTGTATATACAGTTACTTCCCCCTACCATGCAGAAGTCAATAGCCTACTCTGATCATCTTCGTATGTATTTTTGCTTTGTGTAAGAACTTGAGACTGATTTAGCTTCGATCGAGAGGAACCCTCAGGTCTCTCCAGATCGGAAGAGCA
>JALLOV010000227.1:0-12215 GCA_036939655.1 Thalassiosira allenii | reverse complement strand
CGGCTCACCCATACCTCCTGGTATGTTATACAGCGCTGCATCTGCGGCTGCTTCTCATGCGCAGGCTCCGCAGAATCCAATGGCTGGCCTGAATAATCAGATGAACAATATGAGCGTGGGTGGAGCTGCCAGTGCAGGTGCCGGTGCAGGAGCTGGTGGTTCGGGAGTGATGAGGGTGCACGTCCCCAACGGTATGCTTCCGGGCCAAAAGATCAAGGTCCGTTCTCCCGATGGAAAGGAAGTGGTCAAAGTGATACCCCCACAGTCGGAATGGCATTACGACGGTAGCAGGCCGTTCTTCAGGATGCAATTCGGTGCGGTTCCAGCTCCAGCCGCATCTTATGGACATCAGACAACAGCCCACGAGGTGCCGCCACCTCATTCAACTTCATGGCGTGACTTTCACTGCAGGGCGCCAACACGGTACAGCCCCCCTCCCATAGGGACCAGGCCCGTGCCCCACTCACCCAGGGGAGGAGCTGGCCTTCCACCAAATGGCAGACACAAGTCCCTGATCATCGGGATCAACTACCACGGCACACGTGCCGAATTGCGAGGGTGCATCAACGACGCGAAAAACATGCAGGTTATGCTCCAGCGCAACGGCTTCCCGAACGACGGGTCGCACATGCTGTTGTTGACCGATGAGAGGACTCGGGGACGGGAGTACCAGCCGACCGTGGAGAACATAATGAAGGCGTTCGCGTGGTTCGTGAAGGACGTCCGCAAGGGCGACGTGCTCTTCTTCCACTTTTCCGGTCACGGCGGGCAGGTGCCTGACAAGACTGGTCATGAAATCGACGGGTACAATGAGACAATCATACCCCTGGACTACGAAAGGAAGGGGCAGATCACTGATGATGTTCTGTGGGGTAGCATGGTGTACAACCTGCCCGAGGGCGCTAGGATCACTGCACTTATGGACATGTGCCACAGCGGGACGGGGCTGGACCTGCCGTACGACTACAACGTGGACAAGAGGCAGTGGAAGGAGGACGTGAACCCCGCGCACTCTGCCGGAGACGTCGTGCTCTTCTCGGGGTGCGAGGACGCCCAGACCAGCGCGGACGTGAGCGGAGGTTACGGCAAGATGGCGGGAGGCGCCATGACCCAGGCGTTCATGAAGGCGTACGAGCAAACGGCGGCCATGTCCACGTACCACGAGTTCCTCGTCGCGATAAAGAAGCAGCTTAGGAAGAAGAGGTTCAGCCAGAGGCCGCAGCTGACGAGCAGCCAGCGGTTCGACGCCGACGGCCGGATATTCTCGCTGGGGTACCAGAGCGCTTCGGGGGGCATACCGAGCGTGATCGAGCCTAACCACAACCCCGAGGTCGGGAGGTTGAAGAGAAAGCACGTCAGGCCGGCGAGGCAGGGGTTCGGAGGCGGTGGCGGGGACATCTTTGGCCTTGCTGGTGCCGCCATTGGCGCTGCCTTGCTCGCGGATGCTCTCTTTTGAGGCGATTTGTATTCACTTTATGTTGTGTACATATTTGGTATGTATCTGTTAATACTTTCACTTTCAGCTATGTGATGGGGATTGTAATACCATGCGTCCCTCTAGGAAGATCTGCCCAATGAAAAAACCATCAGCGAATGAAGACATGTCACGGATGAGACAACTACGAAGTCGTTTTCCTTGAGTCAAGCTGTGGTGTACATCATGTGCTTTCGAATCAGGCTATCGAAGGTGAAGCGTGGCCGGCTGCACATCCCGCTCCCCGGCGTTGTGCCTCCTAACGCAGCAGAGGTTGCACGCCTCGTTTCGAATATCATTGACCACGCCGCACGACTTGCACTCCCACCCGAAGTCGTTCCTGGGCCCTAATGCTTGCCGTCTCGTGCAGCAGATATCGCACGCATCCTTCCTCAAGTCGTTTATCAGGCCGCAGGAATCGCACTTCCACCCGACGGTCGATATATCGTCATCGCGTGCCCCATCTTCCTGCGCGATGGAGACCAGGTCGTCCATGTCGTCCGGCTCGAACGCATCGCGTCGCGCTCCGTCCGCATTGCGGTGCACTCCGAATGCATTATCGTTTCCTCCGGCACCGGAATGAGCGGAGGTTCCGTGGACCGGGCAGGTCGTGTCAAAGACCCCCTGCAAAGGCACACACGTGCACGACGACTCGTTCCGCTCTCCCTGGAGCGTGGACAGGGCGATGCCGCCGGGGGCGGACGGGTCGAACTCCACCCGGAAGAACCTGTCCTTGTTCCCGCCCTCCTCGTCGACGATCCAGTGTTGTACATCCGGCACCCTGGCCGTCATGACCGAGTTGTTCGGACAGAGAACTCTTATATTCTCGCCGGGCCGCATGGAAGGCTGGACGTACACCCTCATGATTCGGGTCTCCTCCTTCTTCTGTTTATTATTCCGCCTGCCGTTCTTGTCTTTCGAATGGCTGAACGGGTTCAGCGAATTGAGGTACCGGCGCGGTCCCGATCGAGACCTGGCGGGAGGTCCGGGCGGATTGCTTTGCGTTGCGTTTTGTTGTTCCGAGGACGGAGGCTCGGTAGGGACGCCCTCGTCCCTCGTCCGGCGCCGGACGACCACCGTCCTCGTTTCTTTTGCCGACTCGGCTATCAGGCGGACCCAACCCTGCACCCCGTCCTTGACGTCAGCCATTATTGTTCCGTTTATCGATTCTATCACATCTCCCACCTGGAGAGGCGACCGGTCGTCCGTCCTGGCCGTGACGATACATGCTCCGTTGTTGAGCAATTTCTGGATGTTCACCCCCAGAGGTCCGGGCGGGAGCCAGAGCTGAAGCCGCTCGTGCTGCGCCCCTTGCTGCGGCTGCGATGATGGGTTACGCTGCGGCGCTTGCCGCGGAGGAGGAGGAGGAGGCGGAGGCGAAGAAGTGGTCGCGACGTGTCGGCGGGAAGCGGGCGCCCTCCTCGCGGGTCGCGCCTCTTGCCGCGGAGGCGACGATCGTTCGTGAAGATTCTCTCCTCGGTGGAGGGGAGCCCGAGAAGCGGACGACCTCCTCGGAGATACATGATCGTCGTCGTCCCGATCGTACCGTCGCTCCGGCGTCGACCTGCCTCGGGAAGAATGCGGACGGGGCCGAGTGATGGGAGGGAGGGCCCTGACCCGAGGGTTGTATCCGTCGTTGGTGCTTCGGTGCACGTGGTGATGCCGAGCGGCCCTGGCGTTGGTCGGGCCGGAGGGGGGCGGCGGTCTCAGGGCGATGCCGTTCCTCTGGTAGACGTCGGCGGGCATGTGCGGAGGCCAGGTGCTGGCCGAGCCGGCCTCCGCGGTCTCTTTATCTTTATGATGAGTCCTTTTGAACATGGTGAGGTTATGAGATTGCGTAGGGAGGTCGCAGAGGTCGCGGTGGTGCGGCCGCCCGATTGATATCATCATCTTGCTTGTTGGTGGCTTCTCGTGTCAACTTCGACGACCAAGATCAAGATCAAACCGTCCAGCAGAGGAATAGATAGCCATTGTCGCGGGAACACATAAGTCTTTCCTTATCTCTTAGAGTAGAAGACCAAGAGCAAATCCAAAGAGGAATCAGTATCGTAGTTTGGAAGCAGGGAGTGTCGTCTTCGATCTG
The DNA here is from genome assembly GCA_036939655.1 of Thalassiosira allenii. Lineage (NCBI taxonomy): Eukaryota > Bacillariophyta > Thalassiosirophyceae > Thalassiosirales > Thalassiosiraceae > Thalassiosira > Thalassiosira allenii. The sequence continues at coordinate 8,658 of JALLOV010000227.1, read as the reverse complement.
ACCTGATCTGAACATGGGAACATACATTCGATGTAGCGAGAAGACATTCGCAGAAGCAGAAAGGGCAATTGCCTGGCAATGATCATTGTCTCCATTCCTGATTCCTGCTGAGCGGCGGCGCTCATCCGATGACCTGAGCCTGAGTGCTGAGCGAACTGCTAAGCGTTGTTCACAAAATTGCAATTCTTCTCGAGCTCAAGTGCAAGGAAATCATCTCTAGCTTGGTCCTTGGCGGCGGCCGCCCTCGGAGAGCGACCGAAGATGAGCACGCCGACGCCACCGCCCGACAGCTGCAGCGAAGCGTCGAGCAGAGAGACCTCCGTTGCAGTAGCTTCGACGTCGCAAGATCAAGATGCGGAGTCGTCTGTGGACGTCGTCGATCCGACGCGGCTGGGAAGGAGGGAGAGCTCGCCGCCCGTCCCGCTGGCCCAGCTCGACGCCGACATCCTGCTCGACGAGAAGAGGCGGATGAACGAGGAAATCTCGATCGTGGACGCCTCGGCCTCGTCCGTCGACGCGGTGCGCGGAGGCGTTTCGAACGGTGTTGTAGCTCCGAATCCGGCCGAACGACCGGCCGATGTGAGCAGCCCTCCATCTGTAGTAGATGCCATGGTTCAAGCTGTCGGCGATCCGATCGCTCCTTCGCCTGCTGCTGCATGTGGTACTCTTAATCTTAACGAACAGAGTGACCGCCCCGGCACTTCCAGTCCGGCGCAGCACCAAAGGCGAAATTCCTCGACAGGCGCAAGAAGGTACTTCTTCAGAGGAAATAATGCAAGCAACACGAGTAGTCGGGAGGTCTTGGTTCAGGCGACCCTGGTGGAAGCAGAACCGCGCAGTTTCATCGAGAGAAAGTGGAAGCCCTTTGCCCTTCTCATGTGCGCCATCTTGGCAACTCTCGCCGTGGTGCTTTCCCTGAGCCTTACGCGCATCATCGATCCGGATGACGATGCAGCCACGGCGCTCAATCTCCTTGGAGAAGATACAGAAGAATATACAAAGGATTTCGAGCCGTCCTTCCAACCGACGTCGCCTACCTTTTCGCATTTGCCCTCGTCTTCCCCGACGGCCGTAGCCGAAGTTGATCCAAGGCCGACACTTGAAATAGTCCAGGAAAGGGGCTGGGTGAACTGTGGGCTTCGCAGCTCGGTGATATCTTCGGAGAAAGGATTCCTTATTGATTTGGTACGTGCTATCCACTATGTCTGTCCTTGGTTTGCGTTTGTCTGAATATAAGCTCATCAATTTCTATTTTTGGTGTAAATCCTCAGTGTCGATCAGTTGCTGCTGTCGTATTCGGAGATCCAGAAAGGTACCGGGGGGTTCCGGTCACTTTTGCCAACAGGTGGCGAAAGCTGCTTGCTAGAGAAGTCGACTTGATTTTGACCCCCGACACTCACACTATGGAACGAGAAATTCATGAGGTCAGTATCTCTCTCTCTACCTAACTTCTCAAGGGCGCATCCTTGCTTTTACTCACAACATAGCAACATATTGACTTTCTCTAAAGGCTTCGACGGGATCTGGATTTACTTTTAGCAGTGTGTATAACTATGATGGGATGCTTTACTATGGCATCGAGACTTACGTTAAATGTGCCGAAGAGCAAAAGCGTTACGACGAATGCTCATCGCTCATGATTTGCGTCACCCAGGGGACGACCCACTACGATTTCCTCAAGACGGCATTCCCGTCTGATTATTACAAGTTGCATGAAACCTTGGAGGGGATTACCGACATGCTGTTCAATGGGATGTGCAATGTGGCTGCATACGAAAAATCTCATGTTCTTGAGGACCCAAGATTGAGCGGCGGCCTTGAAAGCAAACAATATGTCATGGGTACGCAGATGAAGACCAAGGAACCGCTGGCGGTTGGGACGCGCAATACTGACCGCGAATTTTCAGACCTCGTCAACTGGGTGATCCAGGCTCTCTTATTTGGAGAAGAGCAGGGTTTAACAAAGGACATGTCCCTCTGCCGGAAGTACGATGAAACGGTTTTGTACGACGTGTCAGAGTTGGATTTCCTCAACGCCGTGTTTTGTGTTGGGAACTACGGGGATATACTTGCCAGCACTCCAAGTGATAGGGGTATGAATCACCTCAACAATGGCACTGGAATGCTCTACTCCGTACCCTTCGGGAACCTCAACAAGGAGGATTCCATTGTTCCAGCTGCAAGCAGCACAATGGCAAAGATAAGAAAGGCGGGCTCACTGAATTGTGGGGTGGTTGCCCCAGACAGATTTTTGGTTTTGTTTTCGCGGGGAATGGGAATGATCTACTGCCACACGTTGGCGGCTGCGCTTCTTAATGGAGACCCGAGAGATGTGAATTTTATCACGTTTTCAGGGTCGCGGCTAGAGCCATTCTTGGCGCTCGCAAGAGGAACTGTTGATGTGCTCGTGGGAGGAACCATTCAAAGCAAGTATGATTTTGCAAGGTCCAGCACACTCCCAGGGTTTCACTTCTCGATGCCTTACTATTATGGCTACGATATTACAAAAGGTGAGTTTTTGCAAACCCTGGCAATTTGCCATCTCTTTGATTCTCCTAACTCGTAAACTCCAACTCCGAACTCTTTCGCAACTTGTCAAGATGACAACTTTTTCTCCATAGCAACACGTGAAGATGACGGCAAAATTCGTCAACTGCATAGTGCTTGCTACAATCTATGCGGAAGAAAACAGAATAAATAAAGAAAACAGCGGGGAGATGCCACTAGTGACTGTGTTTGGCTCCGATCTGAGTTGGATATTGAGAGATGCAATCGTGTACAGTGGAAGCTATGATGACATTTATACAGAAAACTTTGGCAGTAGTAATGTTACTGAAGAATCCAGGGGCCGCAATACCCTGAACAAAGGCGGCCCTCTAATGCATTCATTGGGTCTGCTGCCTTGACATGAGAAGGCAGTGAGCATGAATCTTGTGTTATTGAGTGTGTTGTCGAGTGTAATTATTAGCTGTAAGAGTGGCTTTCGTTGCAAGCTTCGAGGATTGAGAGAGGGGCACAGCCAGCTATCTGTGATAGGTAATCGTAAAATGTGCTATCAACCTCTCTTTCTCCTGATAAGAAACGAGGCTTGAGAGTTATGTTATAAATATAACTAGCATCTCACACGGTCAAGAGTCAAGAGCATACCTATCTTCTGGTCAACTAAAAAGAACTAATAAGGAGCTCAACGTTTACATCACTATGTTGATACGACTTCCTTTCTGTTCAGTGACTCTCTTGAGCTCTGGTGGATTCACCCCAACGACTTCAGTTCATTAGTGTAGCGTCACTAATAGGGCAATGAAATCAAGTGCTGCAGATGCAGACTTCGAAAACGAACACAGGTAGGTGCACATGTTGTGTGTAGCCTCTTCTAGGCTGTCAGCTTCTCGAATGCATTTTCAAACATACTATTTGTCGTGAGAGCTGAGCCGAAGTCTTGCTGCACACGAGCGGATATTCCTTGTGTGTGGAAGGACCTGTTTCGTCTTGTTTATTCTATCAAAGCATGTAGGTGGGTGATAGATGTACTTGATTCCCACAATAGCAGCGATGCATAAATAGCGTGACAACGTACTTGATTCTCGATATATTGCACTTGGTGTTGTCTTAACGTCTCGCGGGTAGCTTCAGCCAACAGTGTAAATGTTCGAGCTGAACATGGATGAAGATGTGTTGTTCATCACCGTTGACTGGGAAGTGGTGTTGCTATGGTTGATGCTCACCAAGTGGCTTTGGTAGACGCCTTCAGCAGACTTCTGTCCTCCAAGACCAGCTTGCTGCCTCTCATCGGCACGAGACTTTTCAAGTGTCTCACGAAGTTGCTGGTTCTCGTCTTCGAGCCTGCAGATGACACGTTTGAGGCTTGCGATGAAGCACTTCTTTCTGTCACGAGTCATCTTAGCGTGCATTCTGTTGCGCTCACGCCTGATCAAGTTGTTTCGTTCAGTGAATTGGAACACAGAGAACATGAGATATGCACAGAAATAGAAACTCAAAAGGATGCATTCGAGCAACGCAACTTACCTGAGTTCCTCCAACTCCGTTTTAGTGAGCTGCTGCCTATTCCCGTGATCGTCAACGTACACGCCCGTCTTCCAATTGATCTGGGTCTTGCCTTCGTTGCCAGGACCTCCAACAAGGGTAATCTGGCCCTTGATGTTGAGCTCCATCGGCGGCGGCGTGGGATCCTCGCCATCAAGCGAGAGAAATCTCTTTCGCTTCCCTCCGGCCAGACAAGCCCCAAAGTTGGACTGAGAAGCCGATACTGCCACCTCGCCGCCTTGTTCTCCGGCGGTGCCAGAACCAGCAGGACCGCCCGACGAAAGACCCAGCAAGATCGAAGCGACGCTACATTCCTGAATATTCTGCTTGAGACGTCTGCCCTCCTCCTCGAGCTCAGCGACGCGGGTCTTGAGCGCCTGGAGCTGCTCCTTCTTCCGCACCCGAGTTTTCCGGGCGTGCTCCTTGTTCCGCTCGCGGTTGCGATTGCGTCGCTCGTCCTCGTCGTCCTCGCGGTCGGAGCCGAAGCTGCCGTCGCTGCCAGCTCGAGATCTCTTGCTCATCGTCGCGATAAATTATGCCTCGTGCGTACGACGACGCTCCGCTCTCCTCAAGACTCTCCGCGACTTCACAATGCCACTGCCGCCATGGTATTTGAAATGAATCTCGGAACGCTTTTGCTTTTGCCGTCATTGCCCAATCCTCCAATGCTTTTTGCAGTGCAAAGAGCGTGCTGTTCTTGCGAGGGCTCATGCGAAGCAGCTGGTTCTGCTTCGTGCGTATGCAACTCGCTGCATTTTGGCATGAAAAAAAGACGCACATATCTTTCGGCTTTGATGAGAACCCCGATCAACGTAGGAACTGCTACATTTGGGGCTCAAATTGAACCAAAGGACAATCTGGATCGCGAGGAAGCGGACGTGTTTTCAGCTGTTTTTGTTGAATGCCAAAGGGGTCTCCTTTTCTCTGACCTCGGTACACTCAGGGGTAAGAACCCGTATGTACCCCCAGGTAAATAATACCCCCATCACCTCCACCCACTCGCACGGACCACATCACACAGCGGTAGCACGGACGGACAGTGCCTCTCGATCATCTCCTATCTGCGCTCGCCCCATCATCGAATCGCTCGGAGGGTCGCCTCCTCCATCTCTCGCCGGCGCTGCAATATGTCATTCGCTCCCTGCCTATCCAGCCTCCTGCGCGGCGGCCGGCGCGGCCTCCCGTCGACACTCTCCTGCCATCACCAACAGCACCAGCTGCGTCACAAACATCAAGTCCGCGTCATCATCACCCGAGACCTCCCCGAGGGCCAGATGCGCGGCGTCTACGCGGGAGAGGTGCACAACGTAGCCGCCGGATACGCCAGGAATTACCTCGTTCCCAAGAAGATGGCCGTGTACGCCACCCCCCGCAACTTCGAGAGGTGCGGGTTGGTCGATCCGGCCATCGCCGCGAAGGAGGAGGCGGCCGCGCAGCTTCTTGATGACGACGAGAACGAGGATCTGAAGGCGGCCGACATTTTGCGGAGATATTTGAGGAATAAAATCGTAAGGATGAAGAGGAACGTCGATCCTAACCAGCCCAACATGGCCCATCCCGGACACGTCAATCACAAAAACTTGAGGGAGAAGTTGTCGAAGCAGCTTAAGATTGATCTGGAGGACCATGAGATGATTCACATCCGTAACGAACCAGTCGTAGGGTTGGAGCAGATGGAAGAGGAGGACCTGATGAGGTTGATTAGGGAGATGGATGAGGAGGATGCACCAGTGAAGGTAGAGAGCAGTGAAAGGGGTGATGAAGCTGAAAAGGAAGAGGCGGCTCCGGCTTCCGAAGATACTGTTGCCGAAGATGCTTCTGGTGACGTGGATCCAGACGAATGCACCGTGAAAGTCAAGCAACTTGGAGACTACGTGGCAAAGATTACATTGGCAGGTGGTTACATTGTTCCGCTCAAGTTCACTATTGGGAGGAGGTAGCAAAAGTGGGAACTGGCACACATCAACAATACCTAGAGGTCCATGAAAAATGAAAACACATCATCAACATATCTGGGGGTTGCTGAATACTAAAGCACTGCAACTTAGGTTAAGACTCTGGCAATGCATCCGAATCCAATCAAACTGAGGCTCCTCACAACATTCACATCACATTGAATTCCTCACGACATCCAGGTGTGCATCGCTCCCTTGAAAGAGTGTGCTTAAGACAAACGCACTGCTCAAAAGTATCTCTATTTCTCTATCTCCCCAATCGTCTGTGGGCATATTCTGAAGAGCAAGTTGGGTGATATTAATTGTTGATGTGTGAAGCGGGATGAAATGAAGCAAGACAAACCCTATAAGAAAAGACGACAATACCAAGAAGCCTTACCTGCATGAATTGGAATAATTCATCAAATCCCATCTGCTGTAAATCGGCACTGAAATGCACCAGAAAAGAAGCGCAGACGTAGACGTGAAAGTCCTCGAAGCCTCCATCCCCTTCGCTCAAATACGTGTCCCACAGCCGCATGACACATGATAACTTGAACTCCCTCAGCAACAGGCAGTTCATCCACTTGAATGCGAATTGCATGAACTCGATCCCCGTATTCTTCAAGTGCGCGGCCAGGTCGGCGTCGATGCGGCTGACGAGCTCCTCGAGATGCATTACCATGCGCTGCATCCCCGGCTGGTCCGAGGTGTAGTGATCCTGTATCCCCGAGAGCAGGTTGGTGAGGCACCAGTACGTGTCGGCCTCGATCTCCTCAAGCATTTGGTCGGTGACGTCCGCCATCACCTCCCCGTCCAGGCAGTCCTTCCCCTCGAAGTAGCCACTCACGAACACGGCAATCAGGGGAGTAGCCAGATCGTTGATCCCCTGAACGTAACTGCTGGCCGGGTGCCTCATGGCCCAAATGTAGAGCAGCCGACTCAAACACCTTCGGACCCTGTCGTTGTGAAACAGCGGCACCTCCGGCGCGGTACGCGGCACGTCCACCAGCACCTGCCTCAGCGTCTCCTGCTCGGAATTCGTCCTCGAATCGTCGGGTATGTCGTAGTGCTGCCTGATCGCGTCCTTGTACTCCCTCCGTCTCCGTGCGAGTGTTGTCGTGTGACGTGAGGCATTTGCAGGCAAATAGCCCAGTAGGATCTTCCACACTAACGGTCGGCGGTGAGCTGGGATGCCATTCCACGCTAATTTCCGAAGGTCGCGGAGAGGTATTATTTGGGAGGACAGCAATGAATCGAACTGCGTTTCCTTATACGATTGTTTGGGAGGGCTGGTGGATGGATTGGAATCATCCACTTCCTGCGCCGCTGTTGCGGTGGACGCAGCTGCCTCGGCCGAATGGATGGAGCTTGTGCTATCTCTGCCCTCCCCCTCCTTTTCTCCCGGCAGCGGCGGGAAGGCAACCGTTCGAAGGTGCTTCTTGCCCCCGCTGCTGCTCCCGGCCCTTGCAAAAGGTGCCTCATTCACTTTCTTATCGCCTTCATCAGTTGTGCTACCTGAATTGGTTCTACCGGCACTAGATTCACTCTTCGACCTCTTCATCAAATCATCTGCACCCTTTCCATTTGCGCTCCCTTCAGCATCGTCCAAGCTCCCGCTTCTCATGTAGGGGTCATCGGCGGGCAGGACCGGAGTACCCGGGGCCGTCGACGGCGAGTCGAGAACATCCTGCTCGCCGTACGGATTTCGGAACGTCCGCCGCAGGAAGCCGGGGAGGCCGCGGGGTTGCGAAGAGGCCATGGATTCTCCTCCGAACGAAAGTTTATACAGATAGATGCAACAAAGAGGCTGGTGCTGGTGCTGGTGCTGGTGGGGCGGATTATTCGGATCGCTTGCACCTTGCACTTGCACGACAAGGCCAAGGCCGACTGTGCCTCCGCGCCGCTGGAAAAAGGCAGATGAGACCGCAAAAACGGAACCCAATCAGAACGAGACGCCTCGTCTCTCGCCGTATGCCACGATGCCGTCTCTAGAGAGATGCTTTCGATCTCTTCTTGAGGGGTGGTTGCTTCCGTTGGGTGGGTGCCGCCGTTCGTTGCCAGTGCGGGCTTGGAGCGCTGCGCGAGCGGTCTGCGGAAGCAGGGGGGGGCTGTAAACGGGCACAAACGGACCCTTGATAGCCCGTTTATGCCAAGCCCCCCTTCATAACTCCTCTTCCAGCATCTAAAATGGCTTCCTCAACTCGTGTGACTGGCTTAGTACAATAGTGGATCTGGATGGCAACAGGCGGGGTTGGGTGAGATCGCTCCTCGGGTCAGCTACTTATCAGTTATATGTTACATCAGTTTGGATTGATGCCCCAAAGAGGTGGGCGCTCTCAGATTTGGCATTTGAGCCGAAATGGCCATCGATTCCAGGACACTCCTGGCACAGAATGACATGCGTGGCAGGTGAGACAGTGCTGCGAGAGCATTGTCACATCCTTGGCAGTGCTTGAGGAGACTACAACAGCTGTGGGGTGCAATGGGTGGCCTTCCTTCCACCTCAACATTGCATTCAAGTCCCAAAACTCCGGCCTCAGATTTGGCATTTGAGCCAAAACGGCCATCGATTCCAGGACACTCCTGGCGCAGAATGACATGCGTGGCAGGTGAGACAGTGCTGCGAGAGCATTGTCACATCCTTGGCAGTGCTTGAGGAGACTACAACAGCTGTGGG
>JALLOV010000226.1:0-12089 GCA_036939655.1 Thalassiosira allenii | reverse complement strand
GCCATTTGACTGAAGTCGACCTTTCGGGACCATGGGAATACTTGTGATGCCGCGTTCAGACCGATTGTCGGGGTGTTCCTTCATGCTCTGAGAAAGCTCTCCCTCCGTCCTTTCAGTTGCACTTGGATCGAAAGAACAAAAGAAAAGGTCTATGTCTTTCGAGAGCAAACTTGAGACAGCATCATTGAGTGTCAGTCCACCAGGGTGGCGAGTTGGGTATCGGTCATAGTTGCTGACTCCTGAAAATGCAGGTGCGGCCAAACCATGTGTTGGAGCGTCTGAGAACAGCATGAGACATTTGATGTTGGACGTCCAGTCATTGGCGTGGTTCCAGTTTTTTGCGCAATGAAGAATAGCACCAATGTGATCCTCGGCAATGTCACCGCCTCCATCAGATTTTTTACACACAGATTTGATACACTGCAATGCATTGGCATAATTTTCTGTGAAGTGCCCTCCATCGCTCCACACTTGATCTTGGAATTGATGTTGATTGTCCTCTATGTCGCGAAAGCCAACGGAACCAAGTCTCAGCTTAAATTTGATTTCAGGGAATGTAACTTTGAGTTTCACCAAGATTGAGCTATTCCCAGTCACCAAGCTCTCAATTGATGATGAAACACAACTCAAGTAGGAGGACATGCTTCCAGTGATATCAATTGCAAAAGCCAGATCCAGGACAACTTCGGACGGCATCGGCGGCTTCTTTATCAAGTGGTAAAGATCCTCAAACTCTTTCTTTGCCTGGGTTGTCTTGCATGCAAGGAGCTGGTCAAAGTATTTGCGAGTGGCATCGTCCTTCGCTGTGGCATCAGCCAAATTATCTTCCATCTTCTTGCATTGCTGCCTGTGCTTTTGGAGGCGAATTCGGCACAACCAATCGTAGATATCTTTCTTCGCAATCTTGTCCTTCTCTCCGAGAGGGACCCGAAAGTCAGACTTCAAATCGGTCTCAAGCAGCACTAATTGGTACGAGCCCTTCTTTCCTTGGCGTGAGGTTCTACCCTGAATCTGTATTTCCTCGCTCAATTCTTCTGAAAGGAAAGTCTGTGGTTTCGAGCATTGTTGCAGAATGTAAATATATCTGGACGAATGATAGTTTCACGGGCGAAGTACGGGCCGCCAGCTTACCTGAATCACATGAACGCCTCCGTTGGACTCAACCACATCATCTGTAGAGGGCAAGGTATTGAACAAGTAGGTATGATGAGCACTTGGCGAAAACAAATGTGTATCTATCTGCAAACTATCCAAAGTAATGATTTACCTTTGCAGAAGAAGTCTGTCCCGCGCCCAAAAACTGCAGTGGAAATGGTAACCTGCCCGGCCGTCGCAGCCTGCTTTATCACGAAAGCTTTGTCGGCCATGCTCATGTCTTCTTTCAGCAACTTTCGGTGCCTGGACAGCTGCCGATAAGTTGGACTAGCAACAAACTGGTTCAATGCTTCCCGGTCACGAAAGAATACAATCACAGCTCGCTTTGATTTCGTGCAAGCTGTCACTTCGGCACAAATTCTATGAAAAAAATCGCTCGTGCTGGACTCAAAGTAAATTCCATCCCCAGCCTTGTCAAATCGAAAGTTGGATTTACCATACACTGATGGAACATGAACGAATCTGCTGAGTCCATAACCCAACAAAACCCCCCTCTCATACTCGCCAAGTGCATCAAGGGTACCGGACACACCAAGAATTCTATGTGGGTCGATGTTGGCAAACGAGAATTGGCCACAAGACACAGGCATGGCCAACACTTTCGAGAGAGTGCTCTTGTCCTTCAAATTGTGGTGCTCTTTCAGGTAAGCAAAGCAAGTTGCATATCCATACGTGGCTTCGTAAGAGATGGAGTCCATCACTTTGTAACCAATCCGATCGTTTTCAGGGTTGAGAAAATAGGGGACATCATCAACCTTCGACACTTGGTCGAGCATCAATGAGATCTCGTTGTCTACGAGAAACGAGAAGGATGAGAGCCGGTTCAGAAGACGCTGGTACTCTGGCATGGATTTGATGTCACTCAGTTTCAGACGGCGGCCTCCTTGGCTCCACGCACTCCAAATCCTCTTGAGTATTTCCTCAATCTCAGGCTCCCTGAACTCCACTACTGCCTTGTAAGTCTGACCATAAAACTCCGCCCCAAAGAAAACATCGACCTCATCAACTAGAAGGATTTCCTTTCTCTTATCCGGCGACAAAGTTGAACCATTCAATATGACTGTGTTGGGCACAACAGCAACGCTTTGGGTGGCTGGTTTGTCTGAGTTGGCAGCAGTCATGATGGTGCAGCGACCATTTTCGATCGATTGTTTGGAATTGTTGCTGGTTGACTTCTTTTGAGGCATTTTTCCTCCAGTGCCATTGTTGAGATGGCAGAAGGCATTATATGACTGGGCTGATGAAAGCGCATCACCTCTGAGAAGTGATTCCGTTAGCTTGCGAATATCACCTTTGACAGCAGTTGCAAGACAGGAGCGGAGGCACATGTATTAGTGCGCATATCAAATAAATATAGTGCTCATATGAATTCATCTTAATCACCTTTAGCCGCGGTTGCATCCTCTGCATATGTAGTGATTTTGCTATAACGGATGAAGTCAGTGACGCCAAAACGATCAAAGACTTCTCTAAAGAGATCGTAGTCTCGTGAACTAAGGTACTCGCTATAGCAGACAGTACGAACACGAAATCCAAGAAGAGCAAACACAGCCGCTGCTGCACCCAATATCATTGATTTCCCCTCCCTAGGCGAGGGGGGAGGACAGAACAACGAAATGAAGATTGAGCGTCGCAAATATGAGCCTAGAGTAGGAGTTCCCATATTATGAACTCACCCCGTTCTAATTTGCATCATCAAACTCTCAAGCGATGTTTGCCCGCCGCCACACCCAAGCAAATACAAAAGAGTAAGTACCTGGATATTGTGCGGCTTCATAAGCAACTTTTCTCCCAGGTCCGATGAACCTGCTGCTGCCTCTATGCGATTGTAGCTTGCGCCAGACTTGAGAACGGTGAAAAGACAGAAAACACTGGCACAAAGTGTGGGGATTGTCTGCTTGAGCTCTTCGCCCCAATCATCACCATTGTTTGAAGGCATTACTTGCTGTGCAAGTGCTAGAGTCTTGTGCACTAGGACATTCAAGTCGGCATCTGGCTTGATGTAATCCCCCAACAGCGATTTATAGTGCCGCTCATAACTGACAAAGCTATCAAGAAGCCGGACTTGGTTGATGTTGAGATCAATTGCTTGTGTTGGTGATGTATACTCTTTTCCTTTTACATCCCTAACCACGTCCTGTGCAGGTTTCTGCAGAACTTCTGTATTCCAGACCATTACCAGCACTTCTTTAAAGTGGCTGAGAACAAAAAGAGGAAGGTCAGAGGTCAGTACTTTTCAATGCAATCATGACAATCGATATGGTAGCATAGCATGCAGTAAACACGTACCTAAACTCAGTGACAATCATTTGAGCGACGCGCTTCTCGTCGTCACTACTGGAGTCATCGCCTTTTTGTAAGCTTAGTCCAAGCTCAAACAAAAAGCCGTAGCCCCAATCCGAGTCCAAGCACCGCTCTAAAACGCATGACATTACACTTTTCGTGAAGGCGGCGAATGCAGGTAACTCAACCAAAACAAAGCCCATCTGGAGGAAGCAGCGCCTGAAATCACCCTCCTTCTGTTGGGCAATAGCTCGGCATTTCAAGCACGCGCTTGCTTTCTCGCCCAATGCCTCAATTTCGGCCTCAATTGCGGCGACAATGCCCTGGTCCCATGACTTCGGGAATATATCGGGGTATGCTTTGAAGTGCTGTTCCATTTCTTTGAGGTCCTGGATGCTATGATTGAGCTCTTTGTAGTTCCTTGCTGACCAACAGCTGTCAACCTCAACCCGCACTTTTTCGACGTGACCTTTCACAATAGAGTAGACAGAGGAAGCAACCTCGGCAGAGTTCAGCTTCGGCGTGACTAGGTCGTCAAGCACATTTAGATTGGGCAGTTCGAACAACAGCTTCTCTGCCATATCGTAGCGCTGCTCGATCATGAATAGCTTGGCGTTTTCTCTCAGCTTTTCGCCAACACCAATCAGCACTTCGTCGAAAGGACGTTCGACTGCCTCTTGGCGCTGGACGAGGCGGCTCAGTCCTTGGATGAAATTATCTTGGCTTGGTGTGACTAAGTGGCGCATTGACAGCAGCTTCTCGTGCGCCTCTTTGATCTTCCTAAACATTGCGCCATCACTTCCTCCATCTTTATCTGGGTGATGCTGCTTCGCTTTCTCTCGATATGCTTTGTTGATGTCCGACTCCGTGGCAGAAGGTAGCACCCCCAAAACTGCGCAATACTTGATCTTGCTCAGGTCTCGCCCATGATTGAAGTGTTCCCAGCATAGATTATGAATGTTTTCGAGCCACTTGTTGGATTCAGAGTGGGTGTGGATATTGAGTTCCTCGCGAAGAAGGGTCAGTCGGTCTGCTAAAAAGTCTCCCCAAGACCTTGTGTGCAATACTTGGGATCGAAGCTTGGAAGAGTCAAAGTCCTCTGCGTCTGCCAGGTGATAGAGTGATGATACAGCCCCATCAAGAGATTCGTACAAACACTGGTTCACCATTAGAAAGCCTTCTTGGCCACGTCTCTCCTTTAATACACAAGGAATGTTGATGACAAAGCCACGGAAGTCCTGATAATTTTCTTTGAATGAAAGGCAATTATCGGAACTCAAGATTTGCTTTGCTTCGCCGCACAGCTTGAGAAAGGCATTAATGCACCTGTCGCGAATGTCCCTGACTCTGCTTCCAACAACTTTCACGTGCTCCTCGGCTTCTGATTGGACAACTTGAAGAAAGTCGATGCATTCCTGGACAGACACAAAGTCTCGGGCCGTCAGTGCAACCTGGGCTTGATTGAACCGGGCTTCAACCTTTTCGAGTAGAGACTTCTGTAGCCGCAGATAGGTCGCATTTTCTCTCGACCAGAAATATTTCCATCGAGAGGTTGAACTCAACTGATTGAGATGACGCGCCAGTCTTGCTATGTTCTGCTCAAGTTCGTGATCATTTTCTTTCTTTTGTTGGCGGAGCTCGTCAATCAAGCGCTCTGAGTCCGATGCCAAATTACTAGAGACGTGATCCTTCAATGACCCTTGCAACTGACGTTGGAGCGAAAAAGTATAGTTAATCAGGTCATCAAAGCACTGAGACTCATTGGCATCTTTCTGGACGAGTTTCATGCTCTTCTTTGTCTCTTCCTCAATGCTCTCCTTTGTCTCTTCGTAGATTTGAGAAAGCCTGGGGAAGGAACCCATTTCATCTGCTTGTTTCAGGCTATCCAGTGCCTTGAATAGATCTTCCCCATCAACAAATCTTGATTTGAAGAAGGCTTCAACGTATTGAGGCAGCGAGTCAACCTCCTTCTTTGATTTGGCAGCTGCGGTCTCGAACATTGTCTCGTTGTGGTGAAACAAATGACACTTCATTTTAGAGAAATAGGTGGAACCTTGGCGCCTGCTCACTAGCATCTGAACGAAGTCCTTCTTTATCATCGCGTCCATAATTTCTTTTGTGAATTTGCGCATTTCCTCGTTGATCTGTTTCTTGAGCTGCTTATATTCATGGCCTAGATTCAGTTTTGACTTCAGCAGACCTTGAAGCTCCGACTTAGCTGCAATCAAGATGTCCAGTTTCTCTGCAGCGCAGTTTGATGTCTCGGCAGCTGAGTCACTATCCAAGAGAAGATGAATCTCGTTAATGGTATCCAACAAGAGAGACGAAATTTCGTTTTGGTGCAGATGATACTTCTGTATCTTCATCTGGTCTTTTGAGCTGGCCAACGGGGCGAGGAATTCACCAATACCTCTAAAATTCAGATCCCTGATCATGTCGTGCATCAATTCATCAACCTGCCCTTCTTTCTGTTCTCGAAGGCGCTTGAGAGTTTGTAGTCGGGTTGTAACTTCTCCGCTGACGAAAGGATCCAGAGCCGCTGCAGATGCAAACTTCTCGAGGTGCATGTCGAGGTTGTCCCAATCTGACGAGGACTCGATGACTGATTCCATCTTGGAGGCTTGATAAGAGACCAGATCACGCACATGGTGCTGGACCTTTTTGTAATCACCAAGTCGGCTTGCAACGAGAGAAAAATCACTGCAGGCCTTGAGCGAGACCAGCAATGCAGCCTTCTCCTCGAAATTGCCCTCGAACGAGGCAAACTCATCCTGGACTGCCTTCTTGAATCTATCAAATTCAGCATGAAGGTTAGTGCGGATTTCATTTGATTTTCGCGTCACAATGTCCGATGCACCACTTGCCAACAGAGCTTCGGTGTCAGCAAGGATGTAATCAAGCTTTCTGGTCAAAGAGCGCATGCATCCAATCCTGCCGCTCTTTGTATTAGACGCCCAAAGATGCAAGCAATTATTCGCTAGGTTGCTTAGGTCACTGACATAGCCCTCGAGATGAGCAACACATCTCTCGGTCAAACTTGATAGCTTGGTAGAAGTCTCAGGGTCTGCAGCTACGCCAGATGCCAGACTAACATACCTATCCATCTCAATCAGTTCAGGGAGTAGCATCTCGATCTTTTTGATGGAATTGGCAGAGTTGGGTCCACTGACTGCAAGCTTCTCAACGGCATGAGAGAGTTCTGCGTTTTTTCTGTTGATCAGTGCGTCGATGGCATTTTTGACAGTGTCACAGCTTCTGGCTACAAATTTGTCGTCTGGGGGGAGAAACTCATCGATCCACTTGCATCTCTCTAGAGAAACGACCTCCTTCGCCAAGTTTTCTCCGCTCATCATTCCATGCTCCCTTACCATGGCAGCCATGCTCTCCAGTTCTCCGGAGCTTTTGTGGAGAGCAGACTTGGCTGTGTCAATAACTGAGAAGAGTGACGCCCGCATCTGCTTCCAGGTCATGGATCGCAATTCATCAAATCGATTGCAGACATCTTGCAACCACTGGAGCTGAGCTTTCCAACTTGGATCAAATGTTCCTTCCTTCAGCTCGGAGCAGCGACGATTAAAGTGCCCAGTAATCTCATCTTCCAACTGCTTCTTAGTGTTGATAACAAGTTCTTCGAGGCGGGGAAAGTGGCGGTTGTGATCCTTGAGGCTCGTTTGGATGAACTCCTGCATGAACTCTACAACGCTTACGTGTGATAGGAGTAGCTTGAGATCATCTTCATATTCGACAGAATTCGATAAGTTGGCAAAGTTGGCAGCATCCAATGACCAACCCTCAAACACATCTTGTAGTTTCTGCAAGGCAGAATCCTTTGCCGTGGCTGCACCCTCGAAGTCAACGCCATCAGTTGGATACAAAGTCAGTTGCTCAACCATGGCGTGCAGTTTGTAAAGCGTATAAACGAAGATTCCAATCTGGTCTCGACTAGACAAGCAGGTATCAACCTCCGCTACCCCTGCTGACAGGCCTTGGACGTACTTGGTAATTTCCGCGCAGAGTGAATCATGAATGGGGGCGAGGCTTTCAAAGCCTTCAGCCCAACTTTTCACCTTGTTCAGCTCCTTGTCAAACGGCTCGAGACTATGAACCTTGATAATGGTCTCTTTTTGGAACTTCAACAGGCTTCTTTCGATAACTTGGAGGTTGTGCTCCAGGGTTGCAGATGCATCGAGCTCCTGTAGCTGCAGTAGGGCTTCCTTCAACGACTGGACATGTCCCTGAGAGAACTCCAGATCAGAGCTCGTTCCTCTGGCGACCTGGCTGGTGATGAATGCCTTCAATGCATCGATGTGCTTCTCAATGATCGATTTGCTCTCATCAGTAGCATGGCGGACACAATCCACGCCAATGTATTTGTTCAGAAAATGAATCGTCTTTTGGATATCGTGCACTTTATCCAAGTCTTGCGCCGAATCTCTCAAGGCCACTTGGAGATCCTGCACAAGTTTTTGAACGGCGCCGCCAAGCTTCAGTTTGGACGACAGCGTCAGGTTGCAGTTGCTTGCCAACGTCAAGTCTGTTATCTTCTTCAGCTTTCTCTCAATGAAGTTAGTCAGCAGAGGATGATGATCTGTTTCCATTGGATTGAATACCTGAACAAATAATTATTATAGATGATGTTGTTAGATTCAAATCTAGCAATCGAGTAAAAGTGCAATAAATCACGCACCTGAACGAATGGGTAGTCCTTGGCCAGAGACCTGCGCATGAAATTGAGAACCGTCAACACGTCATCGTCCTTCGTCCCCTCTGCCGTTCGGATAATTTCTTCTTGGAGACGCTTGCGTGCATCGCTGAGAGACGTGGACATTCCTGTAATTTCACCGGTGTGTGTGAAGAGGAACATGAAGCTCAACTTGGATTGGAAAGATAGGTAGAAACAGTATAACAGAGGTATATTATGGAAAATGCAATGATGATAGACTACAATTGCTACGAAAAACATGACATACCTTCGACTCGTTGAAATCCTGAACAAACTCTCTGGCAAACTTGAGAATACTCCGGAATGCTCCTCCACTTGGAATGGGTGTATTCAAAGAGGGTCTTAGTGTTGTAGTAATCATACCAAAAATAACATCACAGATTTTTCAAGTCTCAACATACCGATCTTCGATGAGCGAGGCGCAGTGAACAAGAATGACAAACATCAGGCTCTTGCATCGTTTTGCAACTTGGCTAAGGAGGGCAGACGTGGCAATGTCCATTTCGATGCCGCTGGTGTCTTCAACACCAGGTGAATCCAAATATACTACCTCGGTGTCTCCATGCCCCCGGGTGAATGCCGCGAGTGAGCTAGTCTTCGACTTCGTGGAATGACCAATCTCGAATGCTGCTAGGGCGTTTTCTGCCTCAAACACTTTCTTTGATGCCGTTTCGCCAGAGAATGATGTCTTGTGCTCGATCTCGTGGATGCGCTTTCCTGCAAGAAACTGGATCAGTGTGCTGCGAGGAGGATGTTCGTAAGACGCAGGACGTTGTAAGTATGTTAGTAAACATGCCAGCAAGAAATGAAACATACCTCTTGCCCACACCTTGAGATAAGAAGAAGACATATCAAGCGTTAGGATAAGCGTAGATCAACAAGTGTGAAACTGAAGCAGAAAGCTCACCTGTCTTGCCGGCTATCATGACCACGTCTTTGCCTACCACGAGGTCAAGCGCACGAGTACTCCCTTCAATGGCTCTCTTTAGAACCTGAACATCGAACGTGCGAGCTTCCACCGTTGCACCCTTTGCTCCGCTGTCGTCATCTCCCACAACCTCTTCCTCGTCTTCCGACTCAAAAGAAAAGCTCTCCACATCCAGATCCTCTAAGCACATCCTGCTCGCATCCGCCGGAACCTCGCTAACGGCTTTTGGGGCCATCAGAGCAGGTGCATCGCAGTCTACTTCTTCAGACAGTTCCCAATCCATGATGTTGTCCCTCTTTGCTCCGCCGCCAGGGGAGGAGTCTCCACCGGCCTCCTTCGACGACTCCGAAGAGTTCGTCTTTCCTTCCATCGCTGCTTCCGTTTGGATTCAGGTGAGTATTGGTTTTATCGCTGGCACAGTTCTGATATTGCTGGTGAGCTAATCAAAACTGTGAGCATTGCAGCAGATAGGGATGGAGGGCACTTACCAACCTACCTGATTGAAATTTTCAGCTTTGTATGTACTGGAGATCTACTCCAGAAAAGATTCTTGTGTATCAACCTGTGAATTTTTCAGTGGTACCAAGGACACTGTTAGATTTGTTGGATAGTTAGTGCTCATTTTGGATACACCAAGGATACACCCTGATTGTGTTTTTAGGTGAACAATCTTTCATGATGTTCATTCATTTACAAAAGAGAGGTGGTGAACCAAACGTTTACACTCATGTTGTAATCTTTTCTCAATTCTACGATGTTCATTAGCCTTGGTGCGATTAGCTCGCTCGGCTGACAAGAAACATTGAAAATGTAAGTGGGCAATGGGACAAAGACATATCATTGTGTTGGGACATCATACCTCATGAAACACCCTCAAGCTTCTTGGCAGATCGAGATAGTAAATGATCAAAGCCCCTCCCTTCAAAATGAATAAGAGACGCAAGCCCTTGGTCAAGTAGCAGAGGCACTTCAAGACTTCGTATCATCCTTCGAAGCGACAATTTCGCCCTCCACAACATCACTTTGCCCCGTCATCTCCCGCTCGATCTCCCTCATAATCCGATCCTTGTCCTCGTACGTTTTCCTCCTCACGGCCGCAATCACGTCATCCAAATCGCCTCCCTCGGTCTCCATGATCTTGATCACCTCCTCCCTCTCCCTTTCCACGGTCGCTAATATCGCATCTACTTCCTCGGGCGTGTGGTTCTCGCGGAGGCTCGCTACGATTTCCTGATACTCTCTGTCGATTTGCGGGTGTCCGTGGCCTCCGACCTGGTCCCTTCGATTCCGATCTGAAGAGCTGGGTCGTCGTTATCTTCGCCGCGATCTTCGTCGTCTGCGCTCGCTTCGCTGTCATTATCACCTTCGACGTCCCATTCGTGTACGCCACCTTCTTGCCTGCCTCTGAACGTCGTGCCTTTTTGTTTCTTATTTTCTTTCATATCCACGACTCTCTTGAACAAATCTTCTCCGATGATTTGTTCGAGCATGATTCGTTCGGCAAAGTCCACGAACTCGCGAACCCTATACGTTGGAAGGAACGATGCCAAGCCTGCCAGCTGTTTGTTCTCGTGATTCGTTGGTACGATCCCTTCGACGACCCCTCGTATGGTTAGAGGTGCGCTGCTCGTTACGTTGCTGCTGCTCTTCTCACTGGGCAGCTGAATTACGGGGCCTCCACAGAGCCCCTCGGGGAGCGGACCCGCCTCTGTCTGGGCCAAGAACCGATCTGGGGATGCCATGGCAAGCGTTCCCAGCGAAGAGTAAGGATGGAACATCCGCTCGTCGTCTTCCGACTTTTTACCTCCATCATTGGCCAGTGTCTCTTGGTCGGTTGCATTGGCCTCGTATACCTCAAATCCCTGGAACAGCACGCGTTCGCCCGGTTCGAACACTGGGTCTGTCGACGTCTCAAGCTCGTGCATGGTTGGCAGAAGAAGCGGTTGCACGCCCAATTTCGTCAAGTGCTCAAGGGCTTCATCTTCTTGCTTCAAGTGAATGACTGCTACGTCCATCTCCTTCGGGTGGTGTATCGGGTATGGGTTCAATCCAAATTTTGCCACTGGCTGATACGTCCCTTCCAACTTTCCATCATGACCTATCATTGCATCCGCATCGCCGCTGCCATCGTAAGGCTTGCCCCAAACCTCCAGAGAGTATCTAACGTGCTCCTGCGTCACAACCCGCAGCCAATCCTGGCCGTAGTACTTGGGCCAGAGCCAGGGACTAATTACATGACTACTTGCCACGACGTGAACTTTGGGTCTGAAGTTGGTGGGGCAAAATTCCAACCAGTTCAAGTGATGAGCCATCCGCCGAGGCCCACCCGCGGGTTCGTACCTGTACTGCTGCTGCTCGAGGAGCTTCTTGCGCAGGTCGATGTTCTCCTTGAGGTGTGGGAAGGCCGATTTTTTTACGAAACCCTTCGAATCATGTGATGTGTCAGCTGCCGTTGATGGATGGTCGGTTTCGTCCGTATCGGGAGGGTCGACCTGCAGCAAGAACGCGGTGGCGCGGCTGAGGATCTCGTAATCCTTCATGCCCAGGTCCGGGTGGCGGAAGTGGACGCTGAGCGCGAGAGATGTATTGATGGGCGAGATGTTGGGAGGGACGACGGCATCGCCCTCGGGATTGTCAACCGATGCCGACGACAGGCACCTGCCGCGTGGCTGGTAGCGCAGCGGTTGTTTTATAACGCTACATCCGCGGCCGACGAAAGCTCGTGCTCGTGTGCGGGCAAGGTTAAACATCAGCGTCGTCGTCATCCCGTTGTTCGACATTTAATCCTGCGATACCGCTGCGTGCACCAGAAGGTGGCGGATTGCTCGGCTGCGAAGCAGGCGTGCCCTTGCTCGGCGCCCGAGCCCCCTCCCTTCAGTCCTTCAGCTTCAGCCTCCTTGCAACGCAACTTCTGCTCCTGCGGGCTACGGGTGCATCAACATCAACAAAGATCAAGCATAAGAACGTGCAAAAAGGACCACCCACCACAGCTCCGCCGGG
>JALLOV010000225.1:0-12080 GCA_036939655.1 Thalassiosira allenii | reverse complement strand
TGTCAATTCCACTGCATACAGAGGTAACCCTCTACAATCACTCGTCACGAAGAAGAACTGAACCTACCACTCGTCGATGATACAAACCTCGTACTTCGTCAACGCATTGAGGCCATTACCCTTCAGCTCCTCGAGAAGGACTCCGGCGGTCGCAAACACCAGCTTGGTATCGTGATTCGCCATACGATCCTGCCCCACGTGATATCCGACCTCTCCTTCCCCGAGCACCGCCCCCCTCTGCTTTGCGACGTACGACGCCACGGCTACGACGGCGAGCCTGCGCGGCTGCGTGCAGAGGATTGGGCTCCCGATTTCGTCGAGCAGAACCTGAGGTACGATTGAGCTCTTTCCTGTGGGAAGGCAAGTGGGCGTGGCGGGCAGCCGATGCTTGTGAGTGTATGTCATATTCACATGTTCACATACGTCTGGGTGCAAATCCTCTTGTTGTCATGCTTACCACATCCTGTCGGGCCAACGATGATGGTGAGTTTGTTCGCGAGGACCTTCTCGATGATGCGTCGCTTGAGGGAGGAGGGTAAGGAGAGTTGGTTCGTCATTATTTTTTCGTCGTGCCCAGAGATGATAACTGATGATAAAAGGCGGTAAATGCAAATGATATGATGTGAGGGAAAATCTACAGGTGGCAATGACATAATAAGAATGCAGTGCTATCGCTTTTCAACGCCGCCGCCGATTGGTGTCGATGAACCGAGAGATAAGCAATACGGGGCGGCCAAAGCAATGACATCTCGCGGTGCCGTCGTGACAACGATTCCGCACGAACCTTAGTCCTCCGTAGTGAGCAGGGGCGTCCTATGAGGTGGGGTGAGAGGAAAGGAGAGGAATGAGGTCGTCGTCCGACAGCGGCGCGCTGAAAATGAGGGCGGCACTCATCGTCGGCGTCGTCGGACGGGCTGAAAATAAATACAATAATGAGCGGCGCGCCGCAGCCCGACGTAGAGCCACTTAGGAATTAGTATGCTATTTTCCCGCAATCCCCACTCACCCCTCACCCTCACTTCTCTCCCACCTCTCCCACGTCGCCGCTCCCTCAGGCGCAGCCCTCAGGCTCCCTCCCAGCGTGCCCTCTCTGCTCCACCTGCTCTCGGTCTCCTCGTCGTTTGCAACGATGGACAACGTCATCCTGAACATCTACGATCTGCTGCCGGAGTCTCGATCTCAGCAACAGTCATCGTCAGCACAAACCCAACCGCAACAATCGGGCCTCTCCAGCTTCTTCTCCGGCCTCCTCGCGCCGCTGGGCTTCGGGGCGTACCACACCTCGATAGATGTGAGGGGCTTTCGGTACCAGTACGGAGCGACGGGGGGCATCGTTCGCTGCTCGTCGCCCCAGGGGGGCGGGGAGACGGCCGAGTCCATACGGTTCGTCCCGCCGAACGGGGCGTACCGTGAGTCGGTGATACTTGGCCAGACGTGGTGTGAGCAGGGCGAGATCAACGCGATAATACAGCGGATGCGCGACGGCAAGTTTCGGGGGGACAACTATCACCTGGCCAACAGAAACTGTAATCACTTTTGCGAGACATTCGCTATGGCACTGATTCTAGGAGACGATCTGCTCGAGGATAGCAACGCCCCGCAAAAGCTGGACAAGTTCCCTGCGTGGGTAAACAGGCTGGCGAGGACGGGCACATCCATGGGTCTCGACGATGGGAATGTTTGCGATCCGGTAGTCGAGGCGCGGTCGGCTGCTGGGTTGAAGGGGAAGGTGGGCTGGAACCTGACCTCGTCCACCGAGAACAAGAAGAAGGCTGCCGATGCGCATGCCAAGAGATCTCAGAAAAAGGAGCTGACCGAGAAGCAAAAGGCTGCGCTTGCCAAGCTGAAGAAGAGTTCCAAATCATGATGAGTTTGCAATCTGCATTGCGGTTGTGGCATATGTATGGGAGGAGTTGATTGTCGAGACGCCAGTACAGAGTTTCTTTACCTACACATCACAAAATTACCTGCACATCGCAAAAAGTGTGATACTTCTCTTAGCCACGGAGATCATTCTGGGCCCTTATCATTTCGAGAAATGGATCTCCAAGTGCTGTGGCATTTGCATCACCAGTGCCGCCGCTTATGCCATCGTCAGTGCCATCGCCATGATCAAAGACTATCGGCCCTTCGTCGTCTCTCAAAATATCAAGGCGATAATAATTCTTCCTACTCTGGCCGGCAATCGCAGCATCCGCCAACCTCCTCTCTAACTGGTCACTAAGTTCCTCTCCTGCGACCCAGCTTAATGTTTCGGAGACACTCTTGTCGAGATTTAACGCATCACCAATGGCGAAGAGACGGACAAACGGAAAAGCCGTCAGTGTTGCCTCCCGCCCATTTTCGTGGATCACGTGCTCCACCCGCAGCAAGCCTACATGGTGCCGCGTTTTACTGCTGCTCTTCGAAGTGTGTGTTGCGAAACATGAAACCGTCTTATCCACCAATTGACTCAACGTCATCTCTTCTTGGTCGAGCACAAACGAAGACGGAAATTTGTTGGTGGTGGAGTCAATTGCAAACGTTTGCCGCGTTTCATCGTATACCACTAGACGGCATTGAAGGTGTGTGATGAGAGCTGCCCTATCGTGGTACGTAAGACCAGTACGTTCTTTCGATTGATCGTCAGAGCTCGACATTCTCCGAAAGAAGGCTCCCGTGACTTCATCACCGTTGTGTTCGTTCTGCTCTCCAGAAAGATTGCTCACGTGAACTGGTAGCCCAGGAATGCCGTCATCATTTGGCCCACAGAGTTCCAGCATGCCAAAGAACGTGATGGGCTCGTGTCCTCGTAGCCAGGGATCATCCAATGGTATCGATTGCGGATTGTTTCTCGCAGCCCATGTATTGGGGTGAAACCTCTGAACCTGGTCGTGCGTCAACCACTTCGCTTCGATACTGTCTTCGTCGCCCGGAGGGCATTTCAGGATGTGATCATCTGCACCGCCTTCAGTATCATCCATCAATTCTCCTCGAAAAATGAAGCGTATCCGCCCTGGAGACTGTTCGAGCGAAATCAAGTGAGTCATGGCTGGCAACCGATGGGCATCCTCTCCGCTCGCACTTTCGAGCAACGGCAGGAGCAAGGGAGATCCGGCCTCCTCGACCGTCTCGCGCACGGCGGCGTGGACGGGAGTTTCGTCGCGGTGCTCGACGCCCCCGCCGGGCAGCCACCAGCCCCTCGGGGGATTCTCATGCACGATGAGGTAATGCTCGAGCCCATGCTGCTGCCGCTGCCGGCGCCTGCGGACGATCGCCGCGAGCGAAAAGGACACGGATGGGAGCGCTGCACCGTCGTCGTTCGCGGCCATGATGAGTGGCTAACACCTGCGCTGCGCTGGGCCGACTGGGCCGCGGCGTTCTTTGCGAGAGAACAGCGCACGAAGGACTGTTCGCCGGTCGTGCTTCACCATTATTCACGCACTGTCTTGGGCAAGACCTGGGCAAGACGTGGTGTCGCTCGTGCTTAATTTCCCGCTGCTTGCGTCCACGGACATATCACGCGTTTATGTACCCACTCTATTCGTTTATTGTTGTCAGTATTGAAAGATATGGATATAATTTGGATTCGTAGTCAGATATTGCCATAATCCGTCACATCGCCGCGCGGGTCGCGGCGCGTTCTGTAGCTCATGGTTCCAGACCCAGATGAAAACACCATTCATGCTGCTGAGCAGACTTTGTTCCATGATGGTGCGCATAAATAATAAATGCCGGTGACGGCCCAAACCAAGACCGTTGCAAGGGCGACAGCGGTGAGATATGGACGACCTCTCCCACCTGCAAAATGCGGCGGCAACCTACGACGAGGTCCTGAACTACGGCAAGTCGTCGGGGCCGATAAATTTTCCCGATCCGCAGTTCTCGACGGTCACGCGGGTCAATGCGTCCGTCCACAACCCGGCGACGAACGAGGAGGCCGTCGTCCCCAACGTCTTCTACGAGGTCCGTCCCGACGGCATGCCGCCGTCCCGGGCGTACTGGGTCGGGCGGAAGCTCAAGAAGGCGATCTACGGATGCGTGAGGTCATGCACCGTCCTGCGGGTGAGGGATGGCGGTTGGGCGGGCCCCCACGGCAACTCGCTTTGGGAGATAACTCCCGAGATGGCGGCGGTGAAAATCATCGACCTGAACTTGGTTAGCGAGATGCAGGGGAAGCACATCGAGGACCCGCTGAAGGAGGTGGCGGCGATGCAGTTCCTGTGCAAGGACGGGGCCCAGCCCAATGTGTTGCCGTGTTGGGACCTTTTCAAGGATTCCAAGTACATCTATTTAGGTGAGAAGACTGCTTGGATATGTTTGATGTTTGGCATATTACTTGACCAGACTGTTCATGTCATGGGTGTGCTCATATCTTGTGTGCAGTTATGCCATTCTGCTCCAGTGGAGAGCTGTTTGGTTATGTGGAAAGAAATGGCAGATTTGAAGAACCAGTAGCTAAATTTTGGTTCCGTCAGCTACTCAATGTGAGTGAACTGCTTCATATTGGTTTTCATGTGGTGCAAGTGTCCCTTTGCTAACACGGGCGGGCGCAAAATCACCTGGCAAAACAAGGCTTTATATCATCTTCAAAAGCATGGGGTCTGCCACAGAGATATTTCCCTTGAAAACGTGTTGGTGGATGAAAATACAAAAGCTCTAGTTATTGATCTGGGCATGTGTATCCGCATTCCGTACAATTCTCCGAATGGTTGTGATAGAGTGTACGACGCCAGTTCGGGGACGTTGCGCAGGCTCGTGCTTCCCCAGGGCCAGTGCGGGAAACCTAACTATATCAGTCCGGAGATACTCCAAAATTCCGAGCCATTCGATGGCTTCGCTGTGGATATTTGGGCGGCTGGGATTGTTCTGTTCATCATGCTAATCGGGCTCCCTCCCTTCGAATGGGCCAGTTCGGACGATCCGCGATTCCGTCTCATCTGCCGGGGTGGGCTGAAACAGCTGATTGAACAGTGGCAGCGCCCCATCAGCTTGGAGGCTATTGACTTGCTACAAAGTATGCTGAGGGAAGATCCCCGGGACCGGTTGAGCCTGTTTCAGATCCTTCAGCATCCATGGGTGACACAAGAGTGCTCGAATCCGTTCGCCGAGTCTCAATCCGTTGAGGACTGGAGAAGACAACAACAAAGATGATGGAATGGGTGACTTGATGTAAATTATTTGGCACCACGCATGGGTAGAAAAGACGCACCACGGACAAGGAATGTGAATGTTTTCACTGCTGTCAGGTAGCACAGTAAAAAAATTACCTCTGATAACAGACAAGACGACCTATCAATCCAGTTTTATTACCATACAGAATGTTACCCAAAAGAAATCATGTACATAACACTGCATAACACCAAAAAAATGTAAAGCTCTTTGATCCCAAGTTACATACCCTCACAGACCACCCGCCGATGTTGCCTCTACTTAGTATCCCGCGGCAATTTCTGCGTGAACTTGCGTTTGCGTCGGGTAATACATGTTGCTGTAGACCTTGCCAGTCACGTCGAAGATGGCAGCGATAGTAGGGACCAACATCGACACCATCCACGTGATGGATCTCATGTTCAGGACATGCTCAGTCACGTACACAAAAGGGAAGAATGTGAAAGTTTGTGGGCCCTTTCTCCCGATGTACTGATACATGTAGAGGAACCATATGTAGAATAGGATGGAGCACTAGAGTTTAGGACAACAATAATATGATGAAAAGAGCAAATGAATCAGCAGGATGTGTCTGGAGACTTATGAGAATGATATGTCAACAGCTCTCACCTGATCATAGAGAGGCTGTCCGCTATGTAGACAACGTTGCGAGAATACCATCATAGTGCCTATCAGTGCAGCATTCTTGTAGAAGAAATAAAGCACGGCCTTGCTCATTCTCATGAAGTTCCATCTACCGTGGATGAGCAAGAGGGACTCAAGGAACCTAAACTGCGCAATGGCAAAGTCAGACGCATTGACTGCCTGCTGACCTTCCAAGCCTGAGATGCCAATTCCAACATGAGCTTCTTGAATCATACCAACGTCATTGGCTCCATCCCCGATGGCGAGGGTAGTCGGAGTTGGCGACACATACTTCCTAACCATCTTAAGGAGAAGGGCCTTCTGAATTGGTGATACTCGGCAGGCAATGACAGAATCGCTGCAACTTGCCACCGCAAAGAGCATCTCTTCCAATATCGGGTCGCCAAGGAGGTGCTTCAGCGCCGCTCCTTCAAGAACAAGACCTCGCTTGACTGAGCTAACATCAAAGTGTCCTTTTTGCCTCTGAGGTGAAGGTGCAGTCCCAACCATGGCTTCGATTTCTTTCTTCCCTGATTGCTCTTTCTCGTCGATCGAAAGGGCATCTCTGTACTCATTTTTCAGATGTTTTGATAGCTTGCCATGCCTAACATCCTTGTCCACCGCAAACAACCTCTCCACCACAGTTCTCTTCTTCTTGTCAAAGTTGGTGGCTTGCTGAGTGGGTCTGTAGCTCTGCATCGAGAGAGCTTCTTCATCGAATCCGTCTCTGTCGCTGACTGAAACCTTGGCCAGAGCCAGCTTTTGAACTCTTGCCGATTCCATCATCTTTTTCTCACTCTGGCGCCGATTCTTGAGTGTCTCTTTTGCAGACTTTGCGCGTTCAAATACCGCGGGGGGATCATCTGAAACGATTGATGCTTCGTCGTCATATTCATACTGCTTTCGCAGCTCGGCATGTGACGGCTCGTTCCAAAAGTTCTTGATGATTTTGAGAGCGAGTTCACGAACCTTGCGCCGCTGGATGCGAGGGTCCGCCCTCCTATTCTCCGCCTCCATGTCTTCCTTGAGGTCACCGAGCTTATCTTGAAACCTGTCCTTCGAGAGCCAAAGGCGCCTAATTGTCGTCAAGTAAAAATAACGCAAAGAGAGCCAAGTCTTGCGCCTCCCATGTCCCATCACAGCCAGGCAATTCAGAATCGACTTGAGGGAGAACCCTGGCGCTGTATCAAGAGCAGCAAGTTGGTAGTCCGGCAAGTTGCCAATCTTAATGTGCCGCATGAGCTCCATAGCGACAAGGGCCTTGACGCTCTGCACGGGACCATCCACAACCTCAGTCAGGTGCATTTTGGGAGTTAGCACTTTGGTGGAATAACCTATTTCGATTGCCGTCTCTCTCTTATCACCAGTGAGGACCCAGAGCTTGATTCCAGCCTTCTCAAGGTTGGCAATGGTCTCTGGAACTCCATCTTGAAGCTTGTCTTCTATAGCAGTTGCGCCTACGATGTGCAAGTCTCTTTCGATTTCGTAGGCGACATTCGTCAGTTTCTTGTCCCTGTCGTCGATCGAAGTGGACGCGTCCTTGAATTTCGTAAGCCACTGATCCGCATCCTCTTCTGAAAGAATCTTCACCCCGAGCACTAAAGTTCGCAGCCCCTCCGACGCAAATTCTGCAGAACAAGCAAGGCAAACCTGTTAGAAACACAGGTAATCCCCACTCTTAAATATCACACTACGAAACAGAACTTACCACCCAAATGTGCTTGAAGGCCAAGCAGGGAATCAAGCTCAGAATTGTCAGCCTCAGTCTCTGGCTCGGTCGTGGGAGCGTCCTTTTTATCAACTACGCTCTCGAGCATGCGTGCTCCTTCACACACTCCTTCAATCAACATGGATGAATCTGCTCCCTTGCACAGCAACATAGGAACCGATCCAAGCTCAGGTGGCGAACGGACTAGCACAGACATTCGCTTGCGGTCAGAGTCGAACTTGTTGATGGCAAGGATTGGCCATGTCTCGAATCGAGGCGCGATGCCATCATCAACTGTATCAACATGTGTCGCAGAATACTTCGATGAGGCTCCGGAGGGAGAGGCTGTTTTCGCAGCAAGACTTTTGGCAGTCATTGACCCATCTTTCAACCCCTGTACGACGCCATCATCCTCGAGCAGAGACGGGCAGGAGCTACACAGTTGGACCCCCGAGGAGTTTCGTCCGAGCAGTTGAAATCCAAACTCGTTGCTGGCTGCTGCAACAAGGGCGCCCTCATCCGGACTCTCCGCTTGGTACGCATATCCCCCAGGCGCACCATCCTTCTTCTTCTTCGACTTCTTCGGTTCCTTCTTCTTTGGTGAAGCCTTCGACCCGGTACTGGCGTTGCTATCTCCAGTGCCAAGTCTAGACCTGGGAGTGAAGAGATTCGAGACTTTCGACTTCTTAGTCGTCGATTCATCCGAAGGTTTCTCGTATTCCGGTACATGATCCTTTTCCACAACGACAGTATGACAGATGCTCATCACACGAAGGAACATTTCCGCGTTGAATGTCAGTTTGTTGGTCATGCATTCCAGGGAAGGGATGTGTTCGCTTTCGCTGTTTTCGTCCACATGAGATAGACCTGACGCAGTGCCGGATCCAGCAAGGAGGTGTTTCAAGGGATGAACCGAATCTGAGAATATGTCTGCGTCTTCGCTCGGCGGTTCTTCGGGAATGCTTGCAAGCTGAGGTGCTGCCTTTGCCACTGGCATCCCAAAAACATGGCCGTCGACCGAGCAACGTTTGAACTCCATAACATTACAAGTCAGGGTGCCCGTCTTGTCTGAAAAGATATATTCAACAAGTCCTAGATCAGTGACAATGGTACTCCTCGCAGCAGCGGGGGTATCAGAGTCCTCGTGATACATGTGCAGATCCCAACCCACGTACAACATCATAGCGACAGTGATGATCTCGACGGATACATAAAGACTCAACGGGACGAAGTTACTCAGCATCGTGACGAACATGAACGTATTTTGGAGGAAGTTGTGAGTGTCAGCATCCCACTTGGGAGTTCCAATGTCCACAGCGTCTCCGATATTGAAGTATGGCCAGGGCTCTGACAGATCTGTGCTGTATCCTGCGTACCACAGCTGGTCAAATGCTTCATTGTTGACATACACCGACAGAGCACCCAGCGTGCAGACGCAAACAATCATGATGAACAAGATCAATATGACCGTACGATTGATGAGCATGTCCAACTGGCTGAACTTCGACGGGGTGGCGACCGAGTTCATGACCAGTTTAGTATCTGCTCCGGTGAAGCACGCGAGACCGATGATCCATTCTGTATTCCTCAGGACTGCGCCACGAAGCAGAATATTCTCCGCATTTAGAGGGGCGTGATCGCTCCGTTCGCCCTCGTCGTCGGGCGGCAACGTCAATTTGCCGTTGTAATTGTTGACATGTTGGTTGGGTGGCTCAGAGGTCAACGCGGCAATGTACGTCACATGTTTCCCCGCATCAGGGATGGACCTCCGGCGGTCGGCCTTGTCCATTGCTTTGTTTCCAAAAAGGCATCGTCTAATGTTGGTTAGTGTGCCCTTTGGCGTGCGCTTAACCGTCGGAGGGTCGAGGTTGTGTCGCTCATCAGCATTCGCTGGGTTGGCCAGCGCACAGACTCCGTCGGGGTGGCCCAAAAGTGACATGTTCGCTACCCTTTTGACAGCATGCTTGAGTGATTCGGCTTCAGGTGAATTATCCCCTTCCATTTCTTCTTGCCCTCCATTGAACAGCGAACTATTGGAGGTGGTCGAGTCCCTGAGACCGTCTCGTTTCAGTGGCATTTGAGGGCTGTTACGCAGCTTCAGGTTGGTCTCGCCGTCAATTGAGCTTGTCTCGACGTAAGCGTTCCCCCCTTCGTTGGCACTCGCCAGCAAGATCAAATCGGCAGGAATCATCTCGCGATTGCGCACGAAGACTAGCTCGCCTGCGCGTATGTTCATCCGATACACGGACTCGAAGGCAATGTCGACATCGCCCCTGCCTGAAACCTTAACCTTTAGGTCCTTCCCCTCGTTTAGCTTGGGATCCCTGATTCGCTTCTTCTTCCTCGCCCCCCTCCTCTCGGGCTCCCTATCCAGCTCCTCCGCTGTTTTCAAAACCACACAGGGGTGATAGTTTGTCTTCTTGTCGCTGCGGTGACGCTGGGCATCCGTGTAGCCTTCTTGTGCAAGTGAGACGGAGATGACGATAGCCAAAGGGCCCAGCGTCGTCCATGGAGAGATCGCCGAGTAGAAAAGGGGCGTGTAGTACCCGAAAAACATGAGGATGCCAACGCATAGGAAGTAGACGTTGCCATTTCTGCGGAACTGTTCTCGTATAGCCTGTGGAAAGATACCAACGAAGATAGGGATGAGACATGTTGATGAGAGATGAAGAAAAATGACTGCCAAACAAAAGTTCAACTCCAACAAAGAGAGACCCAGTGACCAGAAATCAGCAGGTCTAACTATTTCCAAGAAATTGCCACAATCCAGAGAGGCAGCTTGGCATCTCCGCCTTCAACCCCATACAACCCAATAGATTACACTTTGTCAAATTAAGTACTCACATACGGAAAGAACGAAAGCAGCGTGTACCTCGACGTCTTGACGCTGTTGTCGGCGAAGGGGGGGTTGAGCTCCGGGTGGCCGAAGTCGATGATGCGCTGCTGCTCCTCCCCCACCGTGCTGCCCATCTTTTTCAGGCCCATCTTCGTCGTCGTCCTGGATGTGCGCGGCTAATTTTTTGGGTATATGATATGAATATATTGATGATGAGGCCGCAGAGCCACCTGTTCAGGTGATTCGATTCGGCCCGAATCCGGGAATAAATGATCTCGGAGATCAAGATCAGAGTCTAACGCTAACGCGTAACGCCGACCAAGACCGGGAGCCGGGAGGTGTCCCCGAGCCCGAGCGCCACACTTTCACTTCGGGACGCGTCCCCCAACACGACAACTCCTCTCTCAGAAGCAGAGTCGCTTATGGCGCGTCCCCTAACCAAACTCTCTAGAGAGGGCAACGCTCAACTTTGCAATGCCGTTGCCGTTGCGCTGCCTGTTTACTGTTTGGTGTTGCTGTTCACAAGCAACACAACCAGTTCGAAGTTGCTCGCCTTGGATTCAGTGCTCACCTCTCTGTGCTCTTTTTGTTGCTGTCTGGATCGGGCGCGGGCGGGGGGGGGCTCGAGCGAACGGCGGACCTCGGCGGACCTCTTGCTTGAACGGACATAAATACCGATTTTCAGGGGGCCCACCCGTTAGCCCCCATACTTCCTTTCCCGCCAAAAATCTGCGGCCGAAACGCCGCCGCGCCGACGTGTGACGCGCCGGCGGGCCCGGCCTGGCAAATTGCATGCAGTAGCCGTCCCAGTCCTCCCGGGTCTGATCACTGATCACCCTCCTCTCCCTGCCGCTGAGATCAATTGAGCCGTCGCCCGCATCTCCTCCATCCCTCGGGCGTCGGCGGCGTCGGAGGTGGCGTCGATCCGCGGAAGAACGGAGAGTTCGAAGGCTTGGCATTTTCATCGAGCGTTGAGAAATCATCGGAGCGCCCGTCAGACGTGCACCATGCTGCCGCTGCGTCGCTTGGCGCCGCTCGTCATCGCGGCGGCCGCGCCGGCCCTCGTCGCGAGGGTGGACGCCGTCGACGACCCCGCCGATGAATGTCGGCTGGAGGGCGCGCAAAAATACACGGGGTATTCACTACGTGTTGGCACCGGCTGCACCGAGTTCTTGCAGTGCATCAACGGCGCCGTCTCGACGATCAACACCTGTCCCGCGGGCACGTTGTACACCGGCGAGGTGGGGAAGGGCGGGGTCTGCCAGTGGGCCAGCCTGGTCGAGTGCAAGGACGAACACCAAAGCACGACGTATGCGCCCACCGCGGATCCGACTGAGGAACCGACATTGTCCCCAGCTCAAGCAGACGAGAATGATTCTGCAACTGCGTCGGTGACGACTGATGAAGATGAAGATGAAGGTGATGACAATCCCTTTGACTACTACTGTGGGGGCGACCAGGAAGAGGCCGCTCGGCTTTGCATACCCTGTTCTTCCGGAAGCTTCGTCGAATGCGACGATAATAGGCATGGCTGCTTTCAGGGGATATCGGAATGCCGGGCTCCTTCTTCGAGCAAAGATGATGATGAAGACGACAACCCTGAGGACTACTACTGCGGGAGCGACCAGGACGAGGCCGCTCGGCTTTGTGTACCCTGTTCGTCGGGAAGCTTCGATGATTGCGAAGACATGAGGCACGGCTGCTTCCAGGGGATATCGGAATGCAGGGCTCCCAAAGATGAAGGTGATGAAGACGACAATC
>JALLOV010000224.1:0-19796 GCA_036939655.1 Thalassiosira allenii | reverse complement strand
TCTAACGGATATTCAGCGGCAGCTATTTCCCTGGCGCTCGCGCAGATGTCTGCTCTCTGTTTTCCTACAGACTCTATTTGGCGGCGGCCGGTGAAGAGGGCCGGCAGTACGGCCTGCAGCTGTGGCGGCAGTCAGTGGCTTCCGTATCGGGGAATTGGCATCCGTCAAATGCGATTAGGGGCACGACGGGTAGGCAACGACGTCGGCGAACGATTGGCGGCCGCCGATTGGCATGGGTGAAGGGGAAAGCCATCCGAAATGGCTTTCAAACCGGCCGCAAGCATCATTCGTCTCGACCTGCTCAGGTGATAGCAATAGAAGAGTAATCAATCTAATCAATGTGAAGCTTTGTCATGCGAGACTATTAGAGATCACTATAATTAGGATCGATCTATCTATTCGTATGGCCGTTGGCCTCTTTTAATGGCCGTCGTAATCCGTGCCGCCGATTGCTCCCGCTCGGTGCATTTTTTCAACCTCATCGATAACATGGGCAATCTGAGGTTGTCGATGGAAGTCGATGCTCCCCCCATCGGCGGTATAGCCGGGCAAACTACTCGTACGCTTATTCCCCGCTCGGCGGGGCACGATAATTCATATTCATAGCGGTGTTTAAGTTTAATTTATTCTACAAGAATGTGCATTAACTTCACCGCCGGAACGGCCGAGCCGCCAGCCTTTCTGCCCGGCGATCGCCGCTGTACAACCATCGGCGGGTAGTTTAGGTCGTAGACGGCCCGCCGATGGTCGTAGGGCGGCGGGGGAGCAGCTAATCCGTCTCAACGAAGGCGATTATCATCGCAGGTGCACCAGACATCCGAGCTCCGTAGGAGAGAGAGCTATACCCAGGATTTGCACAAAAAGCTTGTCCGTGGGTACGGGGAGAACAATCTGTAGGGTATCATTTTTTGCCTCATCTTACATTTTTCTTTCTAGTTGTTCAGCCTCAATTTCAGCAGAAAGCATCGACCCCGTGCTCATTCTTGTCGCAAAGTGCAGGGTATAATGATGGGGTTTTGCACGAAGTTCATTTCGTGTAACAATTTAGCAGCCAAAATCAGCAATATTGCAAAAACAAGTCACCCCACATTGTGGACCCCACATTTCAGAGCATTTTCCCCCATATATTATTTCGCAGCAACTTTTTTTGCGATGTTTTCGAGATATTTTTTTGCGAATATTTTTTGACGAATATTTTTTTGCGGAAACATTCCTGCGGTATTTTTTACACATATTTTTTCACGTACCCGTTTTCCACTTTTTTGCCTCTGTCTTTGCTTTTGTTCTTTCCGTCAGAAAGGCAGTTTGTTTTTTCTTTGCTCTTTGGAAGAAAAGAGCTAATTCATCTGATGGAGAAAATGATTTATCCATGTCGATGGGTTGGAATAAATACAGTCCCTCTCTTGTTCGTACTCTCGACAAAACGACATATTCCCAATTTTTGAATAGGCCACCTGTTGGCCATGATGTGATGATGACAATATCTTTTGACATTCCTTGGAGTTTGTGCCCTGTTGTGGCATCGTTTACATTGATAGGTAGTTGGGTCATTCTGCAACGTAGTTCTGTTTCTGGTGCCATTGCATGTGATTTCACTCGCACGGTCGTCGAATAGTGTTGTGGATTGAGCGTGAATCGATGTTTGGCCGTCAACAATCTTAGAGACTCCGACAATTTTGCTATATCTTGTCTTGTGTTCTTCATTTCTTGACTGGTTAGATTGCCGTTCTCCAATTTATTTTGCGCGTCCAATAGTTCTTTTTCGAGTTGTTGGATGCCTGGTGATTTTGGGTAGTGCTCAAGCTCAATTGACTCAACATCAACTGCATTGACGGTCCAAACCTTCTTTTCGTAGAAATTTTTCCATCGGTATGATTGACAATTGTCCTTGAGCTTCAAACCAACGACACGGCAAAGAGTTCCATTTCCTCGGGGGACTTCCTTGTTGAGGTCGACATTATCAATTGTGCAAATAACATGAGCTCCAACATATAAGCACAAGGCTGGATCAACATGTTTCTTGGAACCGGTCATAACAGATGCATCGCCACATGATGTAAGTATTCTGTGCCTTATTGAACCGCCAATCCGTAGGTGTCTTCTATCGTTGTTGTTGATTTGTTTTGTGGATTGGATGTCTGCTTCAACGACAACAGTGTGTTCTGGAGGAAGTGTTGGCGATGATATATCCGGACATGTTTTCATGACGTGACGTTTGAAATTTCCTGCTGATATGGCGTTTCGTTCCTTGTTTGTCGGGCAAGCATAACATGCATCTTTTTCACCAAAGTCATCAGGTAGATTGGGAACTTGCTCTGATCCCACAACTCTTTCATTCAGCCACAACCGATCGCCCCTATTTAAATCTCCTGCCCACATTCTGTGCAGCAGACGACCGTACTTCGGGTCATCTTTAAAACGGTGATCACTCTCAAGGATAATAATGGCATTGAGTGTGTTCTCCCAAAAGGTAGCACCAGAGAATAAGAGCTGATTTTTTTCTGCGCCGGAAGGTTCCAACTGTCGGAAATCGCCCGCAAATATGATGGAGAGTCCCCCGAAGGGCTTATTTCTGTCGCCACAGCATTCTTTAAGCTGTCTGTCCAATTTCCTCATCTCCGAATCTTTCATGAAGGATATTTCATCGATGACAAGAATTCTGACATTTGCCCAGCTATCGATGTCATCTTGCGATAGGGAGTTCTCTTTGTTGAGAAATGCTGCCTTGCAAATTGTAATTCCGCCAAAACATGACGCAGCTGACCCAGTATATGCAGTGAATAAGAAAGACCTGTCATTCCACAGAATACTGACGGCCTTGCAGAACTCAAAACAGAACCTCTGTGCCAACTTCACGGCAGTTGTTTTCCCAGCACCTGCGCTGCCTGTGAGAAACATGACCAATTGCTCCTTTGCACCAAGACCTTTCAACTGCATTATGATGTGTTGCAAATCTTCATCAGATGAAGAAACTTTCTCGCCTTGCTCCGATAAAGATTTCGCAAAGTATGCACCCAAAGTCGTGGAGTTATCTATCCCATCGTTGATCAATCCTAGAAGAAATGTCCCGCATATTGTCTCATATGTAACTCTTTGTTTGCGGTCTAATTCCGTCTTGTCTTCTTTAAAAGAATCGGCAAGTATGGAAGCCATTGTTGGAAATTCTGGTTTCTTCACGTGATCAATTGATTCTGATCGACAAAATTGTTTCCACTTATCAACACCTTGTATTGAGCCTTGTATCATTTTGATCATCATCGGATAGGTCTTGTGTTCTGTTGGCATACGATCTGGAGATGTATTTCCACCTATTGAACTTGGTCTGAGATCAGTGTGTTGAGTAAACAATGATTCGTTTGATGACATTCTCGCATCAATGTGATGTCCTTCAGGAAAATCAGACCGCTTCAAAATTTCATTATGCCCGTGTTCTTCATCGAAACGAGCATTTGTATCAATTAGCTCGTTGCTGTTTGTAAAGGGTTGCGATAACGGTTAGATCATTGATGTAATTTTTAACAAGATATTTTTTGCGATGTGTAAAATAATATTTTTCACTCACTCGTATTGGTCGAGGTAATCAGAAATGTCAGGAATTTTTGATTCATTGTCTTGGTCACGCAAGTTTTTCTTTTTGTCTGGCTGTGTAAGTTTCGTCTGAAGAACAATTGGATCTCTTGCCCGACTGAGGTGTTTTTGTAACGTGATGCGATCCTGCATGTTTTGCAAGATATAAAAACCTTCAACCCAAATTGTACACTTCTCTCGAAGCTCATCTGACTTGTACATGTCAAGCTGCTTTTTGTACATCTTCCAGAAGC
Source organism: Thalassiosira allenii (assembly GCA_036939655.1). Lineage (NCBI taxonomy): Eukaryota > Bacillariophyta > Thalassiosirophyceae > Thalassiosirales > Thalassiosiraceae > Thalassiosira > Thalassiosira allenii. The sequence continues at coordinate 15,975 of JALLOV010000224.1, read as the reverse complement.
TTCCCTGCAACTGAATATCGCCAATCGTACGAAAGGGATGGAACATGAGGAGGGCCATTTTTGCATAGCTTTCGCGGTATGCTGTTGTACAATCATCCACTTCCGAGTCATTGAGACGAAGAAGCTCCACATCACATAGTGAGCCGTTACCCGGTAGACTAACTTTTGGAATGACCTCATGGGCGAGTTCCGCAAGATGGGAGAACCGCGCTCCAGGGTGAGATTGCTTGAAGGGGTATATGTTTCCCGTAAACTTTTCAGCCATCAGCCGTAAATATTCAGCGTCTTCGTCATCATCATCTTCGCCATTTGTCGGTTCTCCAATGCACAGGCTTTCGAGTTGATCCATTTGCTTGAACGATAAGTATTTTTTTTGGTACTTCATTGACATTTCGTACGCACACATGTTTTCGAACATGGATTCGATCGGGCGGTGAATGTAGTCGTGTGCCAGTACGTCTCTCCATGCAATTCGACGATTTTTGTGTCTGTTGACGCGTAGGCGAAAATCAACTGGTAAACCTTCTACTGCCGCTTCTAACTGACCAATGAGTAAATCCGAGAAATCATGAGAAAACATGAACCTGGTCCCTTTCTGACAAATCAGCAAGTGACCCATAGTCGCACTAACGACATAGCGAGAGGTGGCGGCGTTCATACCACCAAGCATTCTGCATAAACCCTCTACAAATGCATTCTCGGGGTCGGTTGCTGAACGTTTCTCTGCTCTAATTTCATCTTGAAGGCGTATTAAGCGTCGAACTAGAGACTCGGCTATACGCCTTGCCCTTTGACCGTCTTCTTCCTGTGTTGACTTCAAATTATACAGTGTGATGTAGAACATGTGGAATGGATCACCAACCTGCACATTTGTGTTGCAGTTGAAGACTTCAGACAATGTTTTGTTGTGAACGTTCATCCATTGACATCCCATTGGACGTTTTGGTATAATCATCCAGGGTGCCATTTTCATTGTTGTTCCGTCCACTCCATGCCAATCAATCACATTTTCATTGTTCATGCCCTTGTCTTCGTGTATAAATGTCTTCCAACATGTTGTGAATGGAAACATAAACCGGCATTCGCATCCCTTCTTGAAGCAACTGTGTCGATGATTATATTCGTGTTGGTCGAAGCATAGTCGGAGCAGTAGATCTCTGATTTTTTTGTCACCCCAAAAGTCATCACCGATGGGGTTTGAATCATCATTCATGTGATAGGAGTACGTGTATGCCGCAATGTCGATTCGGGCGTCATGCAAAGGGAAGAATACATCACTTCTTGATTGCATACATTTGTCTTTGAAAGCTGCATCTTTCCAACTTTGAAGTGAATGTTCAATCAGAGTGTGAGGAGCAATGAGCTGACTTTCAGGCCTTATCTCCATCACCTTTCCCCCGATGTTCGGTGAGAGATCTTTGTGGCGTGCATCCCGGAAGTTTTGATGGGAAGTGTCCATGCAGTAGGACACCTTTTCGTTTTCCGTCCTCAAAATCAAGTTTGGCCCAAAAGTTGTACTCATGATTTGATCGACGTATTTCTGCAGCCTATCCCGAGTGTCTTGTTTTATTTTCGCGTCATCGTGGAAGAGGTCTTGCCTTAATTTCATATCGAGCTCTTTCACCCAGATTTGCCAATGGCGGTGAAGTGTTTTTCTACCTTGTTCCTCATCCGCTGGTGCATATGAAACAACTGTTCCAAATATCCCGGGCCCCTTTGATTTTTGATTTTTCACATCCCAATTGAAGAGGGTGTCAATCAAAATCTGCATTAAACTTTGGAACTCTAGTGAACAGGCACCTGGGTAGTCTAGACGGTTTTTCTTTCGTAGACGAAGTTCAGCAATGCAATACTGATCTGATGCCATCAAATCTGGCAGCTCAACCTATAAATATAAATTTGCAAGGTGAAAAATAATATCTGATTGATAAGAATATGTGTTTGTGTAAAGTTAGACATAGAAATAAATGCTTACCTCTTTCCCGGGACTTGTCAAAAGTTTGATCCGAAAGTTCTTTTCGTCGTCTGGTGTCACCGTAAGAAAAATGCTGTTTAGCCCGAACCGATCTTGCATTGCAAAACAACAACGCCTGGCGTAAGCTGCTGCTTCTGGGGTGTGGCCCATTGCTTTACATGATGTTGAAATTGATTTCATCAGCTTCTTCACAAGAGGTGTTTGCCGTGGATTTTTTTCGTCCGCGGCAGCCTGTAATTCTTCGACGGTTATTTCAGAGAACAGCTCTGCTAGATTCTCACTCCCCTCTGCACCTTTGGTGGATCGGCTAGTCATGATGCCACTCTTGTAAGATAGCTGGCGACTGTATAAATGATTCATGACCAAGATGACGTCCCCACGCATGAATTGAAGCATTGCGAGGCGCATGTATCTTTGAATGCATGCTTCAAATGAAACTTTTCGTGGTCTCCTTTGTTTTGGCGTGCCCAATCCATAGGGAAACGCAAAGGGAAGCAGATTCTCGAGGGCGAGCTCTTTCATGTTGGCATACTTTCCACCGTAGACTAACAATGTTGGAGCGGCTTGATTCAGCATGGCCATCGTAAAGTCTGTATCGGTGGCATAGACAGAGTTGTTCGGCTTCGGATCTTGGGCAGATGAAAAGAAATACGAACCACCTACAAACGTGTCTTCCTTTTCTCTGTCGATCGATGCATCAGTATTGTTGATCACATCGTTATCTCGAATGATGACGGGTTCAGGACAATTCTTTGGGAGAGGCACGTTCTTGAAGCCCGAGTGACCTGATTCTTCAATGAACCATTTGGATATCTCCTCATACAACTTAGTGTCAACTCGGCACCTTTCAGTGGCCCTAACTTTTTGGTTTGATGTCATTCGTCCTGATAACATGCAGTAGACATGTTGATGCTTTGCTTTGTGGCGAAGATAAGACATCGAACCTCCGAGTCGTGTATGATCAACCTCATAACACTGGAAATGCCCCATAAGAGATTTTTGAGCACCCCCAGTATAAGCGATGACGTATCCGTGAGCCCTAGTCGGAGAAAGTAGTGCTCTCATTACATCTGTCAAATCTGTTTCAACATCGAAATCCTGGATGATACCTTTGTCATCAACATATTGCAATTTTGGAAATTCACCAATGAGAAACCCATTGGCGCATGATAACCTTGGTGCGAGCTGGTTCTTGAACCTTGGTGCCATTGCACTGTGACACGCTTCACAGCAAGTGTATCCCTTATTTGTCTTTGTTGCCCGAGGTGAAAGTAGCATTCTTGGAAAACCGCTGAGATGATAATACTCTCGTAGGTCCCGGGGAAGTCGCTGCTGATGGTAGAAATCCTCGTATTTTTTGACACTGAGTCTATCCTCGTGGACAAGAAGCTGTTTCCGACTTAAATTTTTGACTTCTTCCGTACCAATGATGAAGCAATCGCAGATGACACAGACAGGGTATTGATGCCAGCCTTCTTTGCCAGCAAGCATTGTTCGATGAAGTATTTTCAGTGCTTCCATCTTGCGGTCGCTAATGGTGTCATCATCTGGCTGAATATCAGAGTCTGATTTGGAGGTGCTTTTGTCACTGTAACCAGTGGCTTTCCGACGCTTTGCCCTACTAGCAGATTCATGATTTTTGATAACATCTTTTGCAGCACGTGACAAATGCGCTCGTCTCTGACGCATGTCTTGACGTTTCTTCTTGTTATTGGCTTCTTTTTGATCGGGTGACATTTTGGCTCTGTGTGCTGCCACGCGGGCGGATTCAGACTTCTTTTTAAGCTGATCATTCTTTCTCGTTTCTTTGTATGCTTTGGAATAAGCGGCTCGCGACGAAACGCTCTTTTTAGGTGCTGTAGGCTGTTTGCTTCTCATGGTAGCTTGTTTCGGTTTGGAGTGCTGTGATATTCTTTTTCAAACTGTAAAAAAATATTCAAAACGAACATATTAGGTTTTGGGTTCAAAATGTCGAAGGGTGTAAAAACGGAAACAAATATTCCTATCCTCACCTGTGTTATTACACAAATATTTTTGCTGGTCGTTTTTTGTTGTGTCGAGATATTTTTTTGCTTCTTGTAAAAAAAATCGAACGCGAACATATCAGGTTATGAGCCCAACAACAGAGAGAGACAAATAAACACGACCATGTTGTCATACTCACCCTTACAACTCGGCTTTCATCTGCTCCATGAGTTTCTTTGCTGCTTTTTCATTCTTATTGTTGCGGTGATGATGATGAAGCCTCCACCCCACCACCAATGGACTGCGTGAAGCAATGATGTCTTTTAGATCAAGCATTTGAGTTGGCTTGTTACAGTCGAACATCCTGTCTTCATTTTCATTCGCAAAGCGAACATAAACACTGTCAATTTCATCATCTTCTGCAAGTCCCTTGATAGTGCGAAAGCCAACTAGCTTGGTGTAATCCACTAGGTCAATCGTTGAAGCTGGTGACAACATGAAATATAAATAAAAAAAATTAGAAGGTTGAAACATGGAAAGTCGACCCTCAATTTAACCCCTATCAACTCTTTTTCGTTCTTCACACCATATAATAAGACACAATCAAACACCCACTGGTTGTCCCCATAATCACCTGCTGACATCATCGTCCAAATATGTGGTCATAAACATATTAGGAATGCCCCTTTTTCCCGAAACTTGTCAAAAGTTTAATCCGAAAATTCTTTCTGTCGTCTGGTGTCACCGTAAGAAAAATGCTGTTTGGCTCGAACAAAACAATAACCCCGTGAATATGTTTTGATCCCCTGCTTTGTTGTTCGTAAACAGTAGAAACTGTTCGAATGTTAGAGTGAACCCCTTCTTCATAACCAAAAATCACGATGGAATAGTCTTCAGTTGCGAATGTTATTCCAGTTTGGAAGCTGACGAACTGGATAGTTCTTGTAGCAGATTTTCTTGACAGATTCAGGCACAGACTCCCAGGAGGTAGCGTTCAAGTAATCTTCCAAGAACTTTTTGATGTTGTAGTCAGGAAGTGTCTTGTCGAATGTGTCCCCATATACATACTTGTGGGGTAACTTGCCAAGCTCGATGAGGTCGTTGTTGACAATGTCTTCAACAGTGGTGTTATCATCTCCCATGTATTTTTTGCACCCGTTTAAGATGCGATCGCTGCCACTGTTTAACTGGAAGTTCATGAAGCGCCTTCCAGGAGTGGGTCTAGTTGAATCACTGAAAAGCTGTTTGAACTTTTTGGTGAAGCACCTGAGTTCAATATCAAGCTCAGCCCGGGGATTAATCTTGCTTGTAGTGATAACAGTGTAAAAGCGAGTCTGGGGGTAATTGCTTGACTTGTTCTGCACCAATTGGTTGGTGGTGCTGTATTCTTCTCGCAGCTTGTGTTCAGAAAGGTTTTCAATTACATATGGGACACGCTTCTTCGCGTTCTTGTAGGAGAACTCGATGTTGAACTTGGTGAATTCTGCCTGAACATACCACAACTTCATCTTGCCAAATGACACAACATGGTGCATTCGCTCGCCATCCGATACACCATCAGACACATATAGAACAATAGCATCTTCATTCATATTCTGGATCATCTTCAACTGCTCAGCCTCGTCTGCTGCGTTATTAAAAAAATCTCCATCATCAGAGTCACTGTTGTGAACTTCCACCTCACCTTTATAATTGTGAATCTCATTATTGGTGTTGGCCTCTTGATCGTTATCCTCTTGCTCATCGACAGCATTCATGCCAGGAGAATACTGGACTTCATCTTCATTGTTTTCTGCGTAGTCAATTTCACTAATAAATATGATATAACAATTCAAAACCAAGTGTGTTTAGTTGGAATGTGATAGTGAGAAGTTTATGCGAAAGCATGATGTACTCACCCTACGCCGGATTGGTTTTCCCTAAAGGTAAAGTTTTTTTTACCAAGAGAAAAATAATATTGTCAGCATCAGTTTGTAACAGGTTATGAGCCCAATGCCTCGATGTTTACTCACTGATAGCCTTCGTCATCCTGGAGACTGCTTTCCTGGTAGTCACCGCCATTCTGATAGGGACCATTTTCATCACCGTCGTACTGCCCATCAAAAAAGTCGGTATCCTCAGGCTCGTATGGTTCATCCTCACCTCCGTCGGAGTCCTTGTCGCTCGCTGGTGTGTCGTCTTTCAGATTGCTAAGTTGAAATGAATAAATGTTTTTTGCAAGTGTAAAATTAGGTGTATGTCAGAGTGAATTTTTTTTTTGCATGATGAAAAAAAATATCTTTCCATGATCCGTTTCAACTCACTTGATCTCTGCGTAATACGACTCAAGAAGCTCTTTAAGAGCCGCTTTGATTTTCTTCTCAGATGCGACTTTTTCGGAGTCGCAGTAAACCCCCAAGTCAGAACATAGCTTCACATAAGCGCTCTTGTTTTCAGAAGGAGTGTGACATCCCAAAACGTCATGCAGCTTGTCAGGGAACGGTGCCTTGATGAAATCATCCTTCTCTTCGTCACTTGGGTTCGATTTATTGCAATACAACTCAAACAGGTGGTCCTCGTTGAACAAATCAGCGACAAAGATGTTGAGCGTCTGTTTCTTCGAGTTATCATCCATCATAAGCCTGCGCATGGTAGTACTCGCACCAGTGGAGCGCGCGCCAGAAGATTTGGTAGAACGCGACGCTGATGACGGAGAAGTCGACGCCGATGACCTTGAGGAAAGAGTCGTCAGAGTTGATGCAGGGGAGGCACCAACTGTCTGTACGTTTACCTTCACGCGTTTCGGGGTACCTTCTATGTGAGATCCACGTGGTTTTGGGCTTACGCCGCGCGGGAGAACACGAACGTTGGAACGTTGCTGCCCCCGAGAACGCGATGCCGTGGTGTTGGCGCCACGAAGACGAGCGGAAGCTGTAGATCGTTGCTGACCTTGATGGCGGGAGGCGGTTGATTTACCGCGAGCCGCGACACTTGAGGAAATAGCAGTCGAGGCGCTTGCCGTGGAAGCACTTGGGCGGCCTGAAGTATCACGTGGGTCACCTTGTTGGTCTGCTGACGCACGGGCGGTTGCCGCTCGAGCTGCATAAGCACGGGCGGCCGAGGCACGAGCTGCAGAAGAACGGGCTGATGGAGAACGCGACGAATTCGATGCGGGGCGGCGATTCATGATTACTGAATGAAAATGGAAAGGTAAAGTTAGGTTATGTGTCAATCAACAAGTTCATAAACTTCGTCATCGGGATGCACGAGCGGTGGAAGGGAATCATCGTCAGAATCACTGTCTCCGAGGGGTGGTAGAGATTCGTTGTCAGAATCACCGTCTCCGAGAGGCCATGGTAGTGATTCATCGCCAGAATCACCGTCTCCAAATGATGGGAGGGAATCATCGTCAATATAACTGTCTCTCCTATATCCCACGAAACGCCGACGATTCTGTACCCTGTCAAGTAAGCGCTGCCGATGTTCTAGCAAAACACTAGGACGGAAACCACATAGAAGTCTCATACAAAACAACCGCTGCATGAATCGCTGCTCTCGGCGCACATAAGACGTCGGCGCAGGTGTAAAAAAGTCAATATGATTGTTACTGTTCATGGCGGACTCCAAAAGACTCTTTTTCCTCCTCGAAAAGGCGTGCGAAATAATTTCGTATTGATCTCACCACCGAAAATGTACTCGGGAGAGATGATATTTAGCAGAATGATGGGTACTTTTGCATGAGCGGAGAGGGGACGATTTGATTTATGAGGACGACGTCGAAAATTGTGACCAATGATGTGGAGGCACAGAGCGAGATATCGCTTCATCATCTACGTCGGAATCAGCTCAATGATTGGATATTCAACGGATGAAGCAAGGTAAGAAGCCATCGACATTCTTGATACTTACATAGGAATTGGTATCTGACTGTATGTTCGATCTTCAATGAAATTTCAAGATCATCCCACGTACGATGGAATTGGTACTGTTTTATAAGATTCAACTTGTATCTAAAAGTATCCAGAAATATATAATGTATCACAAGAAAGGAAACACATGATGAAACTTAGGAAAGTTCTGATAAAAATTCGACAAAAATTTCGATATGAGATGCATTTTTGCAGTGTGTAAAAATCTAGTAACTTTAAACCGGTGAAATGTATCAATTCCTACATAGAGAAAAGCGTGTACAATTCATGGGTATGACTTTTCTACATCTACACATATATCAAAACACATAGTCATTAGATAACACTCAGACAAATAAGTGGCGATTTTCTCTTGTGTCAAATTTTTTCCACAATTTGCACGTGCGTATGAATTAGTATGGTCTGGCCATTTCACGTTAGCCACGTCAGGATGAGAATGAAATCTTTGCCGTGTAAGTTCAAACGGTCTGGCCGGACCACATTGACCACGTTGACAAATAAGTACAAACGCGGGAATTAGCATATCGACGTGTTGCTTCGTCAGGATAAAAATGCAATCTTTACCTGTGCAACATCAAAGAGTCTCGCAGATTCTTCCTTCACGTCATCAAATAAGTAGAGATGCGCGGGAATTAGCATATCAGTGTGTTGTTACGTCAGGATATGCAATCTTTGCTTGTTCAACATGAAAGCGTCTGGCCGGATCACAATGCCCCAACAAATTGATGCATGCGTACGAGTTGATAATTACCGCATACAATTCAATCATCAAAAGATTCCAGTTTTCACGTTGGAATTAGTACATTCGTTGATATCTTGAGTCTTCAACAAAACGAAGATTCAACGCCAACGAAGCGTGTGACGTATGGGATGTTCTCCCGCTTTCGTTCGTCATAGAAGTCCACTACTGCTACAGCGATATTCGCATAAACAGGTATTAGCACTGCATTGGGTGATTGATGCACGGAAATAACGTGCCCTCGCTTTATCATTTAACAGTAATGTTGGGACTAGAGTGATATTGGCATTGAAATGATAACAACACTACAATGTTATTGGCACTGAAACCTAACAGCACTGCATGCCAATATTATTGTAGCAATATTGTGCCTTTCACCTCACTTGTGGTGAACGCCAACAGGACCGCAGTCCATGTCTCCCCTACACAGCATCTCCGTCATGACCGTCAACAGATAATGAAACCAGCGGCTTCATCGCGATTAGGCTACAATGCGCTAACAAGCAAAAACAGTCGCCATTCATTATCATCCAGTTGAAACAGTTCTTGCCACGCCTCATTCGTCGTCGCTGCCGATCAAATTTAACCACCCGCTCGCCACCGAGACCATTGAAATAAATCGTTCATTCCTTGTCTTTCGCCAGCGTTGTCGTCGACGCCAGTTATCCGCAACTCTTCGAAGTCACCTCCCTTCTGCCGCAGTTCGCCACTCCGCGAATCCGAATAATCGACAAGCTGGCTGGTATCGTTAGTCGTAATCTCGACAATTTCATCATATTCCAACGTCTCAGTAAAAGTTACGGTCGCTGTAACGCCTCCAACATCGCTGCCAGCCATCGCCGTAATAACTCAGATCTGTCATCAGAGAGTATCAGTGTAAGTTTTTCCAGAGATGTGATGATACTATATTAAATCATATTACTCACATTCTCCTGTATCTCTGTCAGTATTGATCAAGTATCGTTCGGGTAACTTAAGGCAAACATCTCAAAAAGAAGACTGTAACGCTAACTAGCACAATCTCTCGGTGTGATCGCCTCCAACATCGCTGCCAGCCATCGCCGTAATAACTCAGATCTGTCGTGAGAGAGTATCAGTGTAAGTTTTTCCAGAAATGTGATGATACTATATTAAATCATATTACTCACATTCTACTGTATCTCTGTCAGTGTTGATCAAGTATCATTCGGGTAACTTAAGGCAAACATCTAAAAAAAGAAGCAGTCGCTGTCGACGCCAACAAACAAAATCTCTCGCTGTGATCACCTGTAACATATCTACCAATCATCGCCATTTCAAGTCAGATTTCAAGCTCGTCAAGAATATCAACCTCAAGCCACTGTTCATCTCATTTATCATCATCATCGACCACCAAATCATTGGCGGGGGCATAACAGAAACAGTATATTCGGGTAAGTTATTTGATATATAAAATCATGTGATATTCGATCATACCACTCACTTTTTAATATACATCTCTCGATATTGATCAGGTCGACCTGGAGAAGAGGAATTCAACAGTATCAAGACACTGATATCTATCTTAAGGTATTCTACAACATAGTTAAGGTGAGTATTCGTAGACAAACTAGCTGAAATTATTACATCGCTTTCTCAATCAATTCAATCGTCAAATTACAAACTAAACAGACGAAGTCAAAGATGAAAGACAACGGTATTCCTCTCGTCTCGTCTAATGAATGTAAGTAAGAAATAGAACAAAAGTAAACTTTGATTATTGAATATATCTGACTCATTTTGTACTTTCTCTATTCATAGTTCCTAAACGAATTCTTGATGCAGCATCAAAACCTTTGCCACAAGTCCCAGATGATTACAATGTGCCTCTCAAGTATCGCAGGGATCACACTAGCTCTGTAAATATTGAGTTGGAACCTAGCATGATTCCTTTTGTAACTCAGTTCAGAGTAGAAGAGGGTATGAAAGGGAATCGTCAAGTGTTAGTGACATATGCTGATCTCAACCACAACGACATGAAATTTGAAACGCTAGTGGAGATCACTAACAATTTCGCGGGAGATCTGGTTGGAAAGGGCTTTACCAAAGAACCTGAAATAGGCGGAGGCCTAGAACTGTTTTGGTATAATTGGAACAAGGTCAGTTTTTTGGGCTCATAACCTATTGAAAATGTCCACACACTATTTCTATAGTATACTGATATTTTTTTCTCTGTGCAAAATTATATTTTTATCTGTCATCACAACTATCCATTGGAACAAGGTCAGTCGTCTGGGCTCATAACCTATTGAAAATGTCAACACCCTATTTCCATCGTATTCTGATATTTTTTTTCTCTGTGCAAAATTTTTTTTTTATCTTTCATCACAACTATCCCTGTCCTTCAAAAACAATTTTACTCGACGCAAAAAAATATACCATCAACGATGGGCTCATAACCCAATCGATGTTGATGTCCTGATTATGGCATGGGACCATTGCTTGGTTTAATTTTGCAACACGCAAAAAAATATCCAGAATGAAAAACTTAGCGGGGACGACAACACTGTTCTACCAATGTACAATGTGTCAGAGTCAAAGGAAAGCCCAACAGTCTATGCAAGACTTACACCAAAGAAGACATCAGACGATGGAAAACCATTCGAGCCAAATGCATTCCCTAAGTGGCTAAATGATGGTGGTCGACAATACTTGCAAATCAAAGCGACTACAAAAGAGGGGCAAATGAAACTGGCGAAAGCAAACAACCTCGATCTTCCTGATACCTATTGGGATCAACCAATCCATGAAACCTACCTTGACTTGTTCTGGAGAGTGCAAATGAAAGGTGTGAAAGATGGTTGGAGCTGTTGTGCTGAAGAGGGAATGCACCGTTATACTGCAACGATTTCGAAGCTTCTCTGTGGTCTTCCCGACAGTAAAACGGGTTATCTCACACTAGGCTCAATCAAAGAAAATGACTTCATCAACAAAAAATGTGGCACTTCGAAAAACATCTCCGATGAAGATTTTCTACATAGGTGGACCAAGAGTGTGTTCGGAGGCGAGGGCGAAAACAGACTTGCATTGAGTGTGAGATTTTATTACGAAGCCGATTTACCGGCTGAGTATGTGGCTTGGTCAAGCAGATCATATAGTCAATGCGTAATGGTTGCGCGAAAAGAATCATGCAATCGAAGCCCCTTCGATATCATTGGCGACATCATGGGAAAAGACGTGAAATCGATGAACATAGATCAAGCAAGTCGAAGGGCTGACTTCAGTGCGCATGTTTCTCCAACTTATAACCCATCCGAAACTTCAGAGTCGATCAGCAAGAAACTACTATGCAACAGCTTCATTACTGAGCTGGCCTATCCACAAACTGATCTCTACGAGATGACAGAATATCAAGCTTATATTGATAACCCTCTCGAAGAAGCTCGCCAGAATGCTGTCAAAAGTCAAGTTCTCAAGTTCAACTGTATGGGTGGACATTATCAAATGTTGATTAACGAGGGCCACCAAGAAATGCTACAACTGGACAAAGATTCTACAAAAGAGCTACCAATGTTGGTACCTCCGATGCTGCCCAGTTTTCCTGCATTAGCTAAAGACGTTGGAAATGATTTCGATGAAAAATCGTTGATGAACCCGGATGTGGCCAATGGGGCGTACTATGGGCCGATCATCATCACATACCTCTATGCGATGAATCAAAATCTTCTCGTGCACCAGGTGTTCGACAGTCAGGAAAGGATTCAACTGATTAAGTTCTTTCTGCGTTTCGTCAATAATGCCAACGAGAAAAACACCATGATGAACGTGCACGGCACATGGAAAAGTATACTGGAAAAGGAGCGTCCAAATCATTTCTGGGAATGCCAGAACTTGGATGTGATAATCAGTTGCACTCAAGTTGTGCTAGGTTTCTTCAATTCACTAATGTCTACTGGGATGGAAGAAGTCGCAAATAAGCCCTGGGAAGAGCGTAAAAAGAAATTGACTTCTATTGGAAATCGATTCAGTGCAGTGATGAAAAAAATCGGCCAGCAGGTACTTGGGGTTACAGCGCAACATCGACTTAAGGTTTTGGGTAAGTTGATGTCTCATTGTTTCAAATGAATATATTTCAGTCTACGCTAATCAAATGACTTGATATGTCTTAGGTTTAATCATGCCTCTGGCATTCCATCAGGCGAACTCATACTTCGACCATTTCGCCCAGCACAGCAAAAGCCAAATGAAGGGTAAAACGTCTGTCACCAAAGTTCGCAAGCCTTGGCAAAAATTCATCATATTGCGAAATGTCTTCATTGAAGTTATGGACACCATCCTTCTTGTTGGTCTGTTCCCATCTCTTGCTGAAGATTACAAGAATTATACTGAAAATTTTGATTTCTTAAAGACTCCTATCACGTCAACAAAGCCAGATCCTCAAAGAGAGAGAATGATTCGACATATCGGTGATATCTTGAAAGAGTCCTATAATCCAAGAAATCCCGAAGCAAAGGCTCCCGCTACACTGCCACGTGATATGAATTGGTTGAAGATGATTTTAAGGGGGAAAGTATCGACCTTCCCACTGTCTTGGTTCCATGTCGTTTATGTGTATTCTCTTGGTCACTTTGACATGACTCAAGGTGAGATATCTCAATTTCAAACTATCGCATCGAATGTGAGAATTCTAAATTTCTAATCTGTTAACACCAGAAAAAAGGACGAAAAGAAGCATGTTCAACAACCAATGGCTGGGCGACTATAATAAACCAGATTTTGAAAGGTTTCCCCGCATGACGCCCAGCCTCTTCAAGAAAGGAAAGATAGAGCCGATCAATTTCTTTAGTTCGCTGAAACGCAAGCCAAGTGCTGATCTCTACCCAGATGTCTTCAGTGAAATTGCGCCAATTGTCTTGGATACAAGTAATGCAGAAAATCTTCCTGATATTGCCAACAAAAAAATAGCTGCAATTGATTGGAAAAAAGCCAACCCACAAGTTATGTTACTGAGTGCAACAGACAAGGTCAAGTCGACGCCTGTTAAGAGTAAACCTTCGAAGAAACAACCGATGGGTGCTGAGGAGACTTCAGTCGCTTGTTTGCCTGGTGACGAAGAATCAGGCGAAGACGATACGATGGTTAATATCGATGACAATGATGATGATAACAGTGGCGACAGTGAAATGATGAAAGAAATTCAGGCAAAAGATTGGAACACCTTCGACTTCACGGTTCCTGATACAAAGTACAACAAGAAGAAGAAGGAAGGCCCTACCAAACTCGAACACTACAACAGTTTGTTCGAAAGCTGCAGAGTGCGGGATATGTTTGATTGGATGATGCTTCAGGGTGATGATTTGAAAAACAAATCAACACCAAGCCTTGATCTTGTTGATCTCCGTGAGAAACTGTCAGGTTGGTCGATCTTCAAATACAGAACAGCGCAAGCTGTGAAAATGATAAAGAAAAGCCGCGAAGAGGAAGAAGAGCAACAACAGACGGTGATCCCAGCAGCTCGTCACCGAACATCAACAACAATTGAGGCAACAAAAGCGTCCGCCACATCTACCACGTCAACATCTATTGCTCAAATGATGAATCAACTGGGTTACTTTCAGGATCCCGTCATGAATCAGTTCGAAAAATCCTTGAACCATCTTCTTCATCACGCTTCTACAATACAAGCGAGTCTTGACAGACAATCAAAGTTGCTCATGTCTGAGAATCCGCCAGAAGCCCTCACAGTGTTCGGAGATGCAGCTATTGGTCTCCGTGGCCTCCGTTATAATATCACAGATTTCGCCCAAACATTTGGTCTATCAAAACAAAGGTTGATATTTAACCCAATGAATGAGCCTACTGTCAAGAAAACAACCCTTGAATACACCCGATTCGGTGGTAAGAAGAGTGCGCGAGAAATAGCAGATGTGATCAACAAGATGCAAATCGACCACACTACCAAAAACTTCATCACATATGACATGAGGTTGCTCGTCGATTCAATGAAATGGCACTCTCAACTGAAATCAGACTTAGACCCTACACAATTAGTGTACAGAGCACTGATGTTCGGTTGCAGTAATATATCTGACCTCAGAAATGAGTATGTCAATGGAAACGACAAAAAACAGCCAAGCTCAAACATGGGTAGATTGGCACTTTACCTAAGCGACCTGTCCATCTCAGGCTGGGTCCTTTCACTCGACAAACTTGAAAAAGGAGAGGAATGCAAAAATGATTACTTCTTTTTGGTATCATACGAGCTAGACCAATATCTGTCAAGTTGGAAACCTGAAATTGAAATTCAAGAAGAAACAGAAGTGGCGGATGTTACAGGTATGTACCACAATGCGAAACGAGCTCATAACCTATTACAATCTAACAGTGAATATTTTTTTACACATCGTAAATTTATCGCAGCAGCAGCCGATGAAGATAACAGTGACAAATCACTCACATCAAAGACAATTGAAAGCAACACTATAACATCTGACACAGGTAATGACGAGGCTACAGTCGTTGAACCCAGCGCTGCGAAGAATTTTCGCACCGATGAAGTAGCTCAAGCAAATGAAAACACTACGAAGTTGTCAGATTCAGGAACTCCAAAAGAAGCGCTGACTGCTGGTGAGAAACATGATAACCAAAGCCCTGAAAAAATCGCAACGAATCCAACACAAAACATTGGCACTCCGAAAAAAAAGCCCAAGGGCGGTGAAAAACCAAAAAGCCCCAGAAGAAAAACTGAAGTCGAATTATTAAATGAGACTAAATTGAACACAGACCAGGAAACGGAACCTGGAACCAGCAGATCACATAAGAGAAGGAAGACGGCCGACAACACAGGTAAATAGGGGCATTATACGTGTAATTATGATTCGAACAAATCACAACAAGTGTCCCTAAGTACAATGATAGATGCGTGTCAAACACAGAGTTATTCTATTATGAACACAGTGGCTACACTTGAAAATCAGCTTAAGAATAGAATACAAAAACTTGAAATAGAAAAAAAACAAGAGATCAAAGCGCGAAGAGTTATGTGTTCCTTTATTGAGCGTCACCACAGCTATGGAAAAGGGGACGAGCACGCACAAAGTAAGTACTCAGCTTGAACACTAAACAGCCGATTTCAATCAAGCGCTAAAGCTATTATCTCTCATTCTCTCAATCAAAAGAAACGAGTGACAAGTACGACATGTATATCGCTAATGCGAAAAAGCAGTTCGAAAAAAAACGTGACCAGCTATTAGCGGACGCAACAGCAAAATTACAGAAAAGAAAAAATGAAAATCAAGACTCATGAGTAAACTTAAATTTTAAAATTGATTGTCCTCTCGTTCGATTTACCGGAGCTCGGTGCAGCTGCGTACAATGTAGGAGGTGGGCTGGTGGCCAAGGAAGCTTCTCAGACCTGCCCCAGCACCTCA
>JALLOV010000223.1:0-12152 GCA_036939655.1 Thalassiosira allenii | reverse complement strand
GGTTCCCGCCATTTTGGGCTTGTGTGTAAAATTTTACACACAAAGTGGAGCGGGGTTATTAACTTCAGCTCTTCGCAACTCTTCCTTTCTTTAATAATACTTGAAGTATGTGAGTACTGTTACGACATGCGTATTTTAATTAGGGTTTTTGTGAGGCTTTTCATAAGGGTGCCAGATCACACGAAATTCTCCAGGCGAAATAATAGGGGTCAAGTTGCAATACCAAAATGTACATTAGTTTTTTTGACGAAAATATTTACCTAAGGGAGATTATCACCCCGGTAAAGGATTATTTAGTAGGTACCTCTAGGTCAGGGTGGTAGTAAAAGCAAAGACAGAGGACAGTTCCGGACGTCAGGAATATTTTAGTGGTGCCCCCTGATATCCAACAATTAGGTACATAACAACGTCGCAGAAAGATAGCCCCTCCCCAACTCGGATGCGCCAGGCGACCGCGTCGGCGTCCTCCTCCTCCTCGAATCGACTTAACGCCACCGCCATGTTAAGCAACTACGACCGCTTCGGGGCCAAGAGACGAAGAGCGAAGGCGAGCCCCGAGGAGGAGGAGGAAGGAGAAGAGGGAGCGGCCGCCGCATCATCGTCCGCATCATCAACAGACAGGCGTCGGTCCTCCGGCTCGGGCGGCGACGAGGCCGACGACGACGACAGCATGGGCCTGTACCCCCCTCCGGCGACGTCCCGCCCTCTGTCGTCGGAGCAGATGTCCCTGTTGCAATCTATGCCGTCTAACGACGCGTGCGTCGAGTGCGGATCGCCCAACCCCGATTGGTCGTCGGTCACCTACGGCATAGTGATGTGCCTCGACTGCGCCGGCGTGCACCGCGGGCTGGGCGTCCACGTGTCCTTCGTGAGGTCGCTCACGATGGACGACTGGACGGACGACGAGTTCATGAGGATGGTCCGGGGCGGGAACGGCAGGTGGGGCGAATATTGGGAGGAGCACGGCAGGAAGCTCTCGGGCTTCAGTGATTGGGCCGGCAGTGAAATGGACAGGGATGAAATAAGAAGGATGATCAATTTCAAGTACGGGAGCAACGTCGCGAGGGCGTACAGGGAGGCGTTGTCCCTGAACGCCAAGGCCTGCAGGCTGAGCGCGGACGGGTTGGGCGTCGTGGGACCGGCCTCGAATGCCAGCACCCCGGCTCCAAGCCCAACTGTTGACGTGGAGGTGAAGTTTCCGGACGAGCCTCCACCCACATATCAGGAGATATACAGCAGCCAGGCTTGGCCATTTGCGCTGGCCATGTTCGGCTCGATGAAGACCAAGGTTTATCTTTTGGCATGGGGAATGCTGGGCCTATCTAGTGCCTACGGGGCGCATTGGTGGGGATCGAATCACAACAACTCTGTATCAAATGTTACCTCGTCATTGCCACCAGCGAACCCAGTCGCCCATGGGTACATGGGCGCGACAATCACATCACCAGATGGCTATTACAACCTAGTTGCCCTGGGAATTCTGGCCCTGACCGCAGGCATACCATACTACATTGTGCGCAAATTTGCAAACACAATAGCGAACGGCCTGCTGAACAACCGACAGGACGCCTTCAAATCGGCCAGGAACCTGCTGAGGGACCGCATGTCCATGGGCCGGGCCCAACGCATGGAGAGGTGCGACGTCTACTACCCTGCCGTTCCCGAGGGGGGAGAGTCCAGGGCGAAGTGCGGCCTCATACTTTACCCCGGGGCTCTGGTCGAACGGACCGCCTACGCGCCCATAGCGACGAGGCTGAGCGAACAGGGCGTGCTAGTGGCAGTCGCAAACCTCGAGCCGGAGAGGGTGGTCGCCAACCTCAAGAACTACCATCTGAGGGAGGAGGTGATGCACATGCTTTCGGACTCCGTCTTGCTGTGTCATAGAGGGACGTGGACCGTGGACGAATGGGCCATTGGGGTGAGAAAGATGACGATATTTACCCCCTTTGTGTTGCATCCCATGTCTCATTCCACTGATGAATATCTTCCTCATTTGAACTCTTTTTCTTTATCAATGTGTGAAGGGACATTCACTGGGAGGACACGTGGCCATCGCCGCCGTGGCCAACGAGTTATCGTCAACCATCAAGAAGGTCGTGCTATGGGGGGTGTCTTCGTATCCCGACCAGAATTCGTACCCCTGCAGACGAACATTACGAGAGGTTGGGGACGTGGACGCCCTCGTGATCAACGGGTCGAACGACACGCTTGTCAAGGGCACCAAGTTCTCGGCCAAGGACAAGGACGCGATTTTCGAACAGAAGATGCCTCCCAGGTCGCCTCCGTCTTTCGCGGACGTGACGGCCTCGGGGAATAGACGGGGTCACACCCTCCACGTCACGGTCGAGGGCGGCAATCACGCGGGCTGCGCGCACTACGGGCCGCAGACGTTCCCCATCCCGGATGGCATTAGGGCCATTACTCTAGAACAGCAGCAGCGTCTTATGGCCGAGGAGACGGCAAATTTTCTGTTAGGCAGGAGCAAGAGAGACTGAGACTTGGAGAAGGCCCCAAAACACTTTGTATGGTTCCCCTAGGGTGCTAGGTGTGAAAGCTTGTTTTAGGTTTGTTTTGCGTAGAATAGGTAAACAAGCTGAAGTCTCTCTCGATGGTGGGTGGCACTTGAGTTGGTGTCTTCCAGCAAAGCTTGACAGTTGAACAGATTCTGCACTCTTTTTGGTCAAATTACAAATAATGTCGCATGGTCAAGAGACCAAATATTTCCTCTAAGGAGATTGAGGCTATGGCTTGTTTCAGGTCTGTTAGCGTAGAGGAGGCGAAAAAGCTGAGCTTTGTTACGTGCTGGTGCAGATCTGAGAAGCTTCCTTGACCACATGCGATCCCTCTCTCACTGGAGGGACTTGAGTCGATGCCATGACCATTGGCGATTCAACAGACTCTGCGCTCTATAGATATTTAGTGACACATTTCACCAAAGCCCATCAATCTCAAGTAGCATCTCGTCAATTTCCTGCCAGCTCTCTACCTGCCACAGGATCTTCTTCTCGCGCCAGATGCTCATATCTTCATGAGAGCTCCCGTTTCCGAAGCCATGCTGACTTCGATGCTTTGACGGCACAATCTGAATCCCCCATCGCTCCGCGAGCAATGTCATCGAGCCCGAATGTCCCATGATGATGCCAATATCCGCTTCGAGTAGCGCGGCCAGATCGGTCGATGAATCGCCCACATACACTATTGTGCTCGATCCCTCGCTCTGCCGAATGTGTCGTCTCAGCTCGGCAATCCTATCCCTCTTGGCCAACGCGCCCGGAACGTGCAGCGAGACCGTGCCATCCCCGTCCACGTGGTTGCTCCATATCGGGATTTCCGTCTCGCACGAATCCACACTCAGGATATTCCTTCGCTTTCTCAAGACAGGTTGGACGAGGGATGCATCGATCAGGGCAGGACACCAGTTGATGCTGAGTACTGCGAGGCTCCATCCTTCGCATGATGTCTGTTCTTTGCGATTGGCATCCTCGTCATTTGCTAACAGGATGCGTGCCAACGTGCTCTCACACCCGTGCCGAAGGCGAACTGTGATCCTGTCGAATTCATCTCCTTCTTTGAAGTTGTTCGTCGTTGTTTCCACCTTATGTTCCCCCACGCTCTCATCTCTTTCCGAGATATCCACCTCGGATTCGTTGCTGGTACTACTAACCCCATGAAGCCTCAGCATCCCCTCCATATCGTTCACACTCGCATGCCCAAGCCCCTCCAGCACGCGAGATTCGCTGACCATCCTGGTGACAACGTTGGACGGCTCGTCCAGGGCATCTAATATGTCATGAATTGATTGTTCTTCCTCGATATCGCCCGGCTTATTGTCGGTTAGGAGAGTGGACTTGGCCTCCATGAATCTTCTCATGAACTCATCTTCCAGTTCCTGGAATTGGCCCAGCCGTCGATCCAGGTCTTCCTTGTGACTATTCTCTGCCTCTGCTCTACCCAAATCATCTCCGTTGCCATTAGTTGCAGACTCATCTCCATTCATGTCATTAGACGAGAGAACATACGATCGCTGACGAGCCGCCAGCGCGGCCAGCCGAGGGAGCAATGGAGTCGTATCGTGTTCTGTGCACGTCCCATCGAAGTCTACGACGAGCCACCGACGCCTCCGGGCCAGACCACTTCGATCCGGATGATACTTGGAAGTAGGGCCAAACAGCGTTACCTCTGGAGGTGCTTCAGAGGACTCGCCATCGCCCACGGTGTCCCTTTTGGTTGCATCTTTAGAATCCAATTGCTGCTGCATCGTCGTTGTTCTTTGCAAAATTTGTGAATGTGAACCCGAAGCGGCCAAGGGAAGGAAGGCGGCGGTCGGTAGGAGTGTTGCGAAGGCGATACAGACCAAGAGGAGTGCCCGCCCGGTCGTAGAGGATATCATGCTACAGAGTCGGCTATTGCGTCGCCATGGTCTCGTCGGGATCGTCGACAGGGGCTTCGACTCTTCGAATGAATGAATGACGTCGAGGAGAATGAAGATGAGTGATGAGTGGAGAGAGTTGCCTTTCCGTTTCCGGGGGCCGGCCACGGGCGACCCTCCAGATCTTTTCCTCTGTAGTTTTGGTTGTGACGGTCACGAATCAAGCAGGATTTTTGATACTGCCCCCGAATCTCCCCGAATCCCCCCCATTTAGCGCCCTAACGCCGCGGTCAGCAACGGCCCACATTGAGAGTGCACATGGCATGGCACATGAACCTGCAGGAACCTCCAATGCCGCGGCCGGATCCATAGCTCTCCGCGGCACCAGCACGACCGGTAGCTCCAGAGCGACCACCCCGGGCATAGAGCGGCGTGTGTTATCCTTAACGTATTGTGCAGTAGGGTGCGCGTAGCGGCGACGGGGCAATAATATAATTCGATCATGTCGGAGGACGACAAGGACAAAAAACAGGCCGCCGCTGGCGGTGGAGGGGGCTGGGGCGGGTTCGCCAACATCGGCGCCTCCCTCAAGGAGATGGGGACGCAGATGGAGGGGAAGATGAGGGCGCAGCAGGCCCAGTACCAAGCGCAGCAGGCGGAACTGAGCGCCAGCAAGCACGGATTAAGTGGCAGCAAGCATGGTCTTGGTGGGAGCAAGCACGGACTGAGCCTGAGCAAGCACGGGGGGAGCAAGCACGGGCTCAGCGGGAGCAAGCACGGTGGTAAGGGTGGCGGTTTGATGTCCAGGTTGGGCGGGGGATTGAACAAATCCAACCACGGCGCCGCCAAGCCGCAGACGGAGCAGACATCTGGTGAAAATAAGGAGAAGGCGGAGGCTGTTCCGGCCACGCCAGACAAGGGTGGGGATGATTCTTCCTCCACGACCGCCAAAACAACCACAACCACCGCATCCACCCCCCTCTCATCACGAAATCCCGACGATGTTTCCAAAGACGAGTTGTTGGAGATACTCAAGAAGATGAACTCTCGCGTCAAGGCCCTCTCCCAGAGCCGGGCCCAATTGAGCGAGAAGGTGAAGCAGAGCGAAAAGGACAAGGCGAGATTGCTGGCGCTGGTCAAGAACGAGATTTTGGACGAGGGGGTCATCATGGAGGCCACCGACAAGGTTAACAAGCTGGCGGAGCAGCAGCAGAAGGCCGAGGGGAAGGAGGGAGAGGGGAAGAAGGATCCTGACGAGATCATAGTATTGCAAACCGCGTGGAGGGCTGCAGATGAACGGAATCAGATGACGCTGCAGCACATCCAGAACGAATTCAAGGTCATGTCCATGCAGGCACAAGCCGAGGTGGAGAAGGTCAGGGCCGAGGTCACCAAGGAGAAGGACGGGGAGATCAAGAGGATGAAAGAGGACATGAAGGAGGCATTGAAGAATTCCGAGATGGATAAAGGGTTCATGGGCAACGGTGATGTCAATGGTGAGGGTGCCAATCACGGGGATAAAAATGGGGAGTTGCTACAAAAGAAAGACGAGGAGATCAAGATGCTCATGGACAAGATCCAATCCCTCCAGGAGGCGGCGTCCGCAGCTGCTGTTGGTGAGGCGCCGAAAGGAGGCGCGGAAACTGGGGAGGCCGTGAAACAAAAGGACGAGGAGATCCTGACGCTGAAGAAGGAGAACCAGGGTCTCAAGATCAAGTTCAAGGGGCACATCGAGAAGGTTAATACGTTCAAGCAGAAGGTCGCCGAGGAGCTTAAGAAGGCCAAGGATGAATCCACGGCCAATGCCACCGCGGCAGAGGAGGCCAAGAAGGCGTTGGAGGAGGCGCAGGCCAAATTGAACGAGGCGAATAACGCGCCGCAGTCCGGCGTGCCGCCGGAGGTGCTGGCGGAAAAGGACGGGAGGATCGCGGAGCTCGAGAAGAGCCTTTCAGAGTTGAAGCCGCTGCACGCCGCGAAGGTCGACAGGGTTAGGGAGGAGCTGACACAAAAACACGAGGAAGAGTTGAGGGTGTTGATCGAGAAGGATTCGCGGATCCAGGAGTTGGAGAAGTCGCTGTCTGAACTGAAGCCACTGCAGGCCGCTGAGGTGGAGAGGGTCCGGGAGGAAATGACACAAAAGCACGAGGCTGAACTCAAGGAGGCGTTGGAGCGCGAGGTCGAGAAGGAGCGCGAGAAGGCCAAGCTCGATTTGGAAGAAGTGCAGCTCAATGCCAAGGCGCAACTAGAAGAGGCGGTCGAGAAGGTCCGTTCCGAAACTACGGCGCAGATGGAGGAGCGTCTGTCGGAGGCGGTAATGTCCGCCAAGATGGAGGCCGTCGATTCGACGTCTACGGAGCTCAAAGCCTCGTTGGAGGAAGTGCACAGAAACGCCATTGCAGCGATGGAGCAGAAGCACACTGCAGCGATGGACGAGCAGGTCAAGAGGCTGGAGTATGAGCACGTGGCAGCCATCGAGGAAATCAAGTCCAGCTCTCAGTTTGCGCTGGACGAGGCGCGTTCTGAGGAAGCTGCCAAGCTGGCGTCCGAAATCGAGAGGGTCCGTGGCGAGTCGAGAGCAGAGGTCGAAGCTCAAATGAGGGAGGAGACGGAGGGGAAACTTATGCAGGCAAAGGAGGAGGCGTCGAATGCCCACGCTGCAGAGATGGACCAGCTGCGCGAAAATCTGACTAAAGAACTGCTCGCCGAGGCAGAGAGCAAGCACGCTGCACAGCTAGAGCAGGTGAAATCAGACATGATGGCGATGGCTAACTCTTCCCAGTCGGAACAGATAGATCAGCTGATGGCATCTCACAAAGAGGAGATGCAACGTGTCACATCCGAGTTGGAAACTCAGCATGCATCCGCGTTGGAACAACAAATGCAGCAACTTTCTACGGCGCATGCCGAAGAATTGGAGAAGAAGATGGCTGACGCTGCATCGTCTGCTTCAGCAGAATTGGAGAGCGCACGGGCGGGGGCCGAGGAGCAGCGCATTGCCGATGTGGAGCGTATTGCCAACGAGCTGAAGGAAGCGCATGCGGCAGAGGTCGAGAAGGTAAAATCAGATCTGCTGGCAATGGCCAACAGCTCTCAATCGGAACAGCTGGAGCAGCTTTCGGCATCACATTCGGAGGAAATTGCCCGCTTGCGTTCTGAGATGGAGGCGTCTGCTTCTCAAGCAGTAGCAGAGAAGTCGGAGGAGCTGTCCGCTGCCCATGCCACTGCGCTGGAAACCCTGAGAAACGAACTTCAATCGACGGCATCGACTGAACTTCAACGGGTGCAGGCGGAATCCGCACAGCACCACCAAGCCGAGGTGCAGAGAATCACTGCGGAACTGAAGGAATCACACGTCACAGAGGCCGAGAAAATAAAGTCAGACATGCTCGCGATGGCCAATAGTTCGCAATCGGAACAGTTGGAGCAGCTCGCGGCCTCCCACAAGGAGGAGTTGGCCCGCGTGCGTTCTGAGATGGAGGCATCTGCCTCCCAAGCCTTGGCGCAGAACGCTGACCAGCTGTCTTCATCGCACGCTCAGGAGCTGGAGACTTTGAGGTCTCAGCTGCAATCTGCTGCATCAGCAGCGCTTCAGAAGGCTCAAGCAGAGTCGTCACAGAAACACCAGGCCGGGGTTCAGCAAATCATAGGTGAGATGAAGGAGTCGCATGCTGCAGAAGTCGAGAAGATTAAGTCGGATATGCTTGCCCTGGCGAACTCGTCTCAAAGCGAGCAGTTGGATCAGCTGGCAGCTTAACACAAGGAGGAGCTGGATCGAGTGCGATCCGAGATGGAGGCATCAGCATCCCAAGCCGTAGCTCAAACGACAGAACAGATGACTGCGTCGCATGCTCAGGAGATGCAGACATTAAGGACAGAACTTCAATCCTCATCTTCAGAAGAGGTGCAGCGTATCCAGGCAGCAGCTGAAGAGCAGCGAGTGGCGGAGATCGATCGCATCACCAACGAACTCAAGGCGTCGCATGCAGCTGAAATGGATCAGGTAAAATCGGAGATCGAACAATTAGAGCAGTCGGAGGCATCACAAAGGGAGGACATGGCTCGTATAAGTGCTGAATTGGAGGCCATGGCCAAGAACACCCAGGAGCTTTCTGCTTCCCATGCCCAGGATTTAGAGAACATGAAAGCTGACCTCCAATCTTCATCGTCTGAGGAGATCCAACGTATCCAGGCCGCAGCGGAGGAGCAACGCGCGAAGGAGATTGCTGAGGTTACAAATAAAATGAAGGAACTCCACGCTGCCGAAATTGAGAAAGTAAAGGCGGACATGTTGGCAATGGCCAATTCATCTCAGAGCGAGCAATTAGAGCAACTTGCCGCTTCACACAAGGAGGAGATTTCGCGTCTGCGATCCGAGATGGAGGCATCTGCATCTCAGGCTATTGCCCAGACAACAGAGCAGCTATCTTCGTCGCACGCCAAGGAGATGCAGACCTTGAGAACAGAACTAGAATCAGCCTCTACCGAACAGATCAAGCGTATCCAAGCTGCAGCCGAAGAGGAGCGTCTATCTGCGATCAAGCGTGCCACTACTGAGCTGGAACAATCGTTTGAAGAGAAAATCAATACTGTCAAGGCTAGCTGGGTGAAGCAATTGGAAGGATCGCACAAAGAAAATATGGATCGCATGCGCGCTGAGATGGAGGCCTCTGCATCACAAGCATTGGAGGAGAAGACAAGGCAATTGTTAGAGTCGCACGCTGATGAAATCGCCAATGTGAAGGCCAACTATGAGCAGCACAATCAGGCTGAAGTGCAACGTATAACTTCTGAACTTAATGAGAAGCATGCGTCAGAGATAGAAAAGGTCAAGTCAGACCTATTGGCAATGGCCAATTCCTCGCAATCTGAGCAGCTCGAACAGTTGGCTGCATCTCACAAGGGTGAGATTGAGAGAATGCAAGCTGAGGCCAAGCAGCAGCACGCATCAGAAATTGAGCGGTTTCTGGCCGCAAAGAAGAAACATATTGCGAAGACAGAAGAGAAGATGAAGGATGTCCGGGCCGAGCACGAAGCAGAGACCAAAAAGCTCAACGACCAGATTGCCGAACTCACAACTCAGCACAACAACTTGATGGCCACGCACGAGCAAATGCAGACGGCATTAGCGTCGGAGAGATCTTCCATGGATGCTAATTTGCAAACACAAAAGGATGAAAATGACGCCAAGGTCCGTGCACTGGAAGAGGAGATCGTGGAGATGAAGGCATCTCATGAGAAGCAGCTGCAATCGCTTCAGGAGGGTATGAACAGTGAGCGAGAAGCAGCCGATGAAAAGGTGAAGAGCAACAACGAAGAGAAGAACAAGGAGCTGGAAAAAGTTCAAACTGATTTGAAGGTTGCCGAAAAGAAAGCGGCGCAGGCACTTCAGTTGGCCAACAAGATCAAGAAGGCGGCTGCGGACAAAATGCAGACCATCAACGAGGAGCACGCAAAAACTCTTGCAGAGGCCGAAAAGGCAAACGCCGAGGCCCGTTCGGCACTCGAGGCGGAGGCTGTTTCTCTACGTCAATCTGCCGAGGAGTCTAAGGAGTTGATTCAGAATCTGAGGTCTAGTCTTGATGATGCAGAAACCAAGCATGAGGCTGAATTGAAGAATGCAGCAAAGTCCGGTCTGGAAGAGAAGGTGAAACAACTTGCTGAAGAACACGCGGCTGCCATGTCGAAGCTAAAGAAAGAGAACGAGGAGGCAATGGCCAAGGTGGGAGAGGATCACACATCACTGATCGACGAAATCCAGGCCGAACACAAGTCAAAGTTAGATGCGCAAGCCCAAGAAAACGCCACGAACAAGGCGAAGCTGCAAAAGATGATGGCTAAACATGCCGATGACCTCAAGGCCCATTACGAAGGCAAGTTCAAATCAATGAAGGAAGAAAACGAAGCCTTCCTGAAAGAAATGCAGGATGAGGCAGCCAAGTTGAAGAAGGCAAATGAAAGTCTGACCAAAGAGAATCAAAGTCACAAGTCCGATGGGGAATCGTTGCAGACTGCGCTACGGGATCGAACCGCGAAAGAAAAGAAGCTGTTGCAGCAGATTGATGGCCTTAAGAAAGGAATTGCAGACTCGAACAGTTCTGCCAACAAGACTGCCAATCAAATGTTGGAAGCGCAATCCAAGATGGAGCAACAGATCAAAACATTGAAAGCCGAAAAGAGCACCATGTCAAACAAGAACGAAGAACTATCGGGCAAGCTAAACGCTCTTTCTAACAACCTTGCAATGTTAGTCGAGGACAAGAAGGATGTAGAGGAGGCATTGGAATCCAATATCTCGCAAAACCACCCGGTTCTAGTGAGCGGTCTGCGCTATTGCCAGTTCTTGCGACGTTGTTGCAATTTGATGCCGAGGATTACAAAGCTATCGAGGAAGGAAAGGACAAGGTCTCATGGTGGGGCGACATAATTCCTACATATATCACTGGTCCGTCGGAAGAGCCAGCGCCGGCAGGACCATCAGCCATACCACCCCAACAGGCCGCCCCACTTCTTCAAACTTCAGCTGAGGTCACCGTTTCCAGCATAACACCAAGAAAGAACACGAGTCTACAATTTTGAGCGCGTGAGCCCAAAAGAACCCGAAAAGATCACTCAGTTTGAGTAGTTAACTCTAGTTAATACTGTTAACTTCGAAGAAAATTTGCTGAGGATGAAAATAGATGAATGGAATCACTTGACTGGCGTGTCGGACATTACAGCTGGGCTAAGATGAATTGATGGTTGATTGGACACCCGATGGTTTGTGCGGCTTGATTTCGTTTTGGCTGCTCGATGACAGGACTTGCGGCTTCTACGTCTACCCGGCATTTACCAATGTGACCATAACTCTAAGGAATGGTACGGAATACCTAATCAAGTGGTGTTTACCTATTGTTCTGATCAAGTGAAAGTGCCGAAGTGATTACCTACGTAGCCACGAAGCCAATGAAATGAGGTATATACCAATCGTGAAGAAGTCGAAGCCGTTAAATGAAAATACCACGAGTACACCCAGCCTTAGTTGCTAGTGATTTCTTGTACCCACTCAAGAATGGCATCTGCGCCATTCCGCCACTTGTCGCCTAACATGATATCATGTGGAGAATCGACAGTAACCAGTCGGCCATCAAGATACTGCGCTGACTCCATTGAACCCTCTTCATCCACGATAAAATCGTCGCTAGCAGCAATCACCAGTGATTTGGATGGTAACTTATCAACAAAGGGAGCCCTGCCTGATTGCTTGTCTGCCAATTTTGATGGTAGCTTCTTTGCCAAGTCTCCCAAGTCAATGGTAGCCACGGTGTCTCTCTCAAAATAAGTCTGATACCGTTCGATGTCCTCATCTGAAACACCATTATCATTTTCAGTGCCACCAAAGAACAATTCTCTGCAAATATGTTTATCAGTGATAGCCTTCTTCAATACAAACCTGATCACGTGAAAAAAGAGCATATCGTGAATCGTAACAGATGTAGGTGCGTATGTACCTCGGGTTACACGCACTCACCCGGCAGTTATGATCCAGCTATTCCGGAAGGAACGCCTTAAGAATCTCAGGGTCATCTTGCCATTTCCGCTCGGTGGCACGCTGCATGCAAGCGACACCCCTGCGAGATTAATGTCGTTCTGATGCTCGATGTTTTCTTCCCCGTAATATTGCTCAAGAAACTTCATTATTGTGAGCCCTCCAAACGAATGGCCAATGAGCGCAACTTGTGGTTTCTCCCCCAGCTCCAACCCAAGACTATTAGCATCATCATCTGACAATCCCCTCAGGAATCCA